>JALIZH010021587.1:70000-160000 GCA_030522465.1 Rhipicephalus appendiculatus
ATACACAAAATTTTCAAAAAAGACACGCGGTCGAGCGCCTCAGACTTCGAGGTTCACATGCCCTTCATTAACTTGACTAAGGAACTTCTGGGTACACCTATGTACACCAGGGAGCTAGTTTTGCTCAGCAGCACAGGGTAGGGTAGCCAACATGAACCACTCCTACGCCGCTAACATTGGGCGATGTTTAGGGGCTTTCTAGCCTCGTGCCGACGAAGTCCACGTTGTTGAATGTGCGGTCGAGCCCGTCAACGGAGATCGCATCAGTGTCGCGGCGCTCTTCCTGCAAAGAAGTAGACTTGCGAACCCGCCACACAACGTCTCCGTCGTAATCGACGGCAGTGAAATGGCGACTGCTCGCTGTTCGTGCAAAGCAGGGTGAGGCAATATCTACGTGTAACGTAACATAGAACGCAGAGGGACAAATTCAACCTGATTTCTGTTTACGCACGTGGCATAACGAAAATCTTAAAGAGCTCCGCTTTTTAAAAAGTGTCAGACGGCCTCAGATGAAAACCGTTAAAGAATGTGCACTAAACAGCGGCAGCAGGTTTCGCTTATGAATGTATGATAAGCAGTCCGCTAGGCGCGCGCTTGTCTTCATGAGTAAAATACGTATGTACAGTGCGTATACGATCCAAATGCAGCCGTTGTCTCATACATCCTGCGGCGCTCAGCTGCGCTCACGAGGCGCGCTTACCTATTCGGAGGCCGCGTCGTCGGCTCCTTGTCTAGGGGGCCTTCGGCAGGTTTTGGAACGGCACCGCACCTAGTGTAAGTCGCCTATGCTTATAGCCTGCGTGCAATAAATGGCTAACGTACTGGCGATGCACTCAAACACGATTACAAGCTTACCGAAGAGTGGCGCGTACGATGGGCAGCAGAAGTCACTGTCTGCGAAGTGTTTGCTGCACACGGTTGATGAAGGCATGGGGCGCTTTGCCATTCTGAGATTGACTATCCACTTTTTGTTTAGCTTCGCGTCCTTAGGATAGTTGTGAAAGCGAACGCCCTTTTCACGAGCGCACAAAGTACACTGCGGTACAAAACGGTACTTCACCATTGCGGAGCACTCGCCGCGGAGACGAGCGCTCGTAGTTTTGACAAACAATGTTGATGATGATGATATGTGGGGTTTAACGTCCCAGAACCACGATATGATTATGAGAGACGCCGTAGTGGAGGGCTCCGGAAATTTAGACCACCTGGGGTTTTTAACGTGCACCTAAATCTAAGTACACGGGCCTCAAGCATTTTCGCCTCCATCGAAAATGCAGCCGCCGCGGCCTGACAAACAATGTGGTTTGCTTCTAAAATGAACGTAAAAAGCGGAGACCCACGGTTGCTCGAACGGAGTCGGTATCCACCATACACAAGATAACCAACTGAACTGCTTCTTCGTTGAGTTTTACCACAACGGTGGTTTCTACATGGCGCCGGGCCTACGTAGCAGACGAAAGCGGGCGAATCCCCGCTCTGACGTCATCGGTCGCACACAAGGCGAATACATACCTGTTCCTTTCTTAGGAACTATTACAGTAAGCGCTGTTGCACGGTCGCTACATAAAAAAAAGAAGGTTTTTTATGTAGCGTTCGTAGCTGTAGTTTGTCCCATTTGTTCTTCTTGCATTTTTACGAGCAGTTTCTTTTCAAACGTGTACCGACTGGCGCGAGTTAGCTTACACGACCGATGCAACTACGTATATTGCCACGATTCGAACGCAGCTGCTGGGTACGGCTAAGAATCCAGTGTATACTAGAGGACAGCGGATGTTGGGCACGCCTACTTCGGAGATGTGTTGCACAAATAAAGCCACAGGGTTATAACATAAATGTACCTTGATGCCTTTTATATCCCCCGTTGCTCATGTTGTAGTTAAATTAGCATTTATGGGCGTCATAACTGCCATCGGCTTAATACGCCTTAATTTATTATTACCCGGCATTTGCCGGCTGCATTTTTTTCTGGATTCTTTTAATCTCTATCTATCTCCAATGAGTCAAAAATTTTCAGGGTAAGCCCGTTTTAAGGGGAAATGATTTAATCACACCTTGAAAATGAGTGCAGCTTTGACGGGAGTACAGCGCGATCTACAACGCTTTGTCTCCGTAGCGATATGCCAAGTGCGCAACTGCTTTATAAGTTCGCATTTGTACTTACACTTGAAAAATGAGAAACACCGCCAGTATATGACATAGTGTGCTCGAAGCAGTCATTTCCACAGCGACTCGGGCAATTGTGTGCTCGTTTGTTCGATGCGCACATGGTCCCCGCGTTATATACAAATATTGAATTGCCCAAAAAAAGCGATGGTGCTTTATTGATATCAACGCAGCGGGCCCATGACGCATGTAGAATATATTGCACAGACCATGCTCCCTACATGTAACGCATTGCTATATAACTATGATGACAAAATGCAGATGCGCGAGTGCACTTACTGTTCTATGAATTCGCTTTCGTTAAATTTTATTTTCCATTGTACGTTGTATTGTGGGCGTGTTACGAACAATAGAGCCGCCAGCAATGTCTACATCAGCCTGAAGTAGGCATGAGCAGAAAGTAATAGCTTGATAAATTTTAGTGTGCGGTGAAAATTCTCCATCTGCGTTCCACTTTTTCTACAGAGAGCTGGGATGTCAGGTAGTGGCCACTATTTTTAAGCTCTACACCCAGCGTTGCGCAGGTTTTGCCTCTGATGGACCTATATTTAAAGTTAACCTAGCGAAAGCGTTATGTCCCGTGCGTTCTTTGTTGGAAGCACCTGAAGATTGCTAACGGCAGTACAGGTTATAAAAAAAATTACACCATCTCTAAAGGGAACCATGTGTAGATGCGAAGCAGCGGGCGCTAACACGCTTACACTGGCGGCGGCGTTGACGCTGACGCTCATCGCGGCGTTGCACAGGAGAGAAATCTAGGGAGGCGCAGTCACGCAGTGATGGACCGGTGTTTCCTACTGGAACATGCCAATCGCTGCTAATGGGCAATGAGAGACAGAAGGCTCCGACTGGACACAGCGACCCGCAGTCCGCTTTTAGTTAACGCTCATGCTGCGAATTTTTATTGCTCAACAACGCACAGGAGAAATCGCCCACCGGCACTACCTTGGAGGTCAAGATCCATTGCCATATATACGGAGTGGCCAGTGGACGGATTGTGCAGCGCGAACAGTCGGTTTTTCAACCAAGAAACTCGCTAGCAGACGCTGCCTGCGTCGGCGTCGCGAGGCGAGAGGGGGAGCGTAGGAGAGGAGAGAGAGGGGGGACGCATGCGCAATGGGGGTGTGGACGCCGCGAAGAGGGATGCCCAGAGGGAGAGAGGGGGGGGAGTGCAAGAGGGGGAGGAGGGAGGCGCATGCGCAATGAGGGTGTGGTTGCCGCAAGGAGGGATGCCTAGAGGAGAGAGGGGGAGAGAGGAGAGGGGGAGAGGAGGTTTTTTTGTTTTTTTTTAAAAGGTTCGCGCATGCGCGGTAGAGGTGGTCGGCCGCACACCACCACCACCACCGGATTCAACTTCGCCATAAGCGCTTCGCATCTAAAGTAGCAACCATAATAGTAGTACATCTTTGAGCAGCTTCTTGTGCATAATAGTAGTAGCCAGTAGCGCCAAGAAGCCTTTGTACTGGCGCACCGGTTATTTATGCAATGCCCATAGTACAGTGAAAAAAAACAGCAATATATGTTTAGTTCTTTGACAAGGAGAAAAAAGAAAGTGCAAAGAAACGAGTCACATTGACATGAGGAGATATAACATAATAAAGGGTGGGGTCGGCGAGTGTGTTTACTAGAAAGTTAAAGGACTAGTTACAGGCAACTAGTAACAGGCCAAATGGGCTACGTACGCAGCAAAAGAAAGGCCGTGAGCCATCCACATTGTAACTGAAGGAGGA
Organism: Rhipicephalus appendiculatus; assembly: GCA_030522465.1. Lineage (NCBI taxonomy): Eukaryota > Metazoa > Arthropoda > Arachnida > Ixodida > Ixodidae > Rhipicephalus > Rhipicephalus appendiculatus. The sequence continues at coordinate 73,894 of JALIZH010021587.1, forward strand.
ATACCCCATTACAGGGATAATGAAGCACCCATCGGGTTTGCTGAAAAAACGCATCCTGCGGAAAGCAGACACGGCTATGAACTGCTCAACCAAATATCGAAGCCGTGCGCGCCCCGTAAAGGCTACAAGCGGAGCGCGAAGTTGCTGTTTTCTCAGGTGCCCTCTTTTCAAACAGAGGCCGGTTCTCACTCCCATCGGTGGGCGGGTGTCTGTGATCGGACGTCAAGTATCTGTCATCCGACGTTGCAAAGGATTATTGGCCAATAGCCGACATACATCAAGAGCGCTGTTTGGATCACATGCACTTGTTCCCTTTGACACTGTGTATAATAGTTGCCGTGGTTAAATAAACAGACTGAAAGATGGAAAAGCTTCGTTGCGAGTTTTGAAAATGATGACTCACTTCCGGTAGATGCTAACTGTCGTCTGCTGAACTCAGCGCACCAGCGCTGTGTATAATAGTTGCCGTGGTTAAATAAACAGACTGAAAGATGGAAAAGCTTCGTTGCGAGTTTTGAAAATGATGACTCACTTCCGGTAGATGCTAACTGTCGTCTGCTGAACTCAGCGCACCAGCGTACGTTCGAGCTTGCGCGCATGGAAGTTTGCTTGGAAGTTGAATGCAGCTCACATCTGCGGTTACGCTCACATGTTTTTCTACAAAATGTGTCCAGATGGACGTTCTGATCTTGGGCAATACATAACAAATGAATTAACCATCTTCTGTTAGGTTGCCACGAGCACTGAGAGACAGAAATCTGCATTTCTAAACAAGGTGATGAAAAAACAGGCCACCGGAATCAGGTATAAAGTATAAAGTAGAAAAACGCCATGCTCCGTCGTTGAAGTGTGGTGTAGCGGTCCAGATAAAGAAAGAAAAAAAAATTGGCCGCGTATCTGCGTGCTTCGCTGCAAATGTCGTCGAAAGACGATAGTCTTCTGCTGGTCAAAATACAATGCTTTGCCTTGCCTCAGACAGCGCTATGTTGAATCGGCCGCATCTGGCTGGCCATGGTAAAATAGAGGAGGCGCTGCGTACGCTGCGTGAGACATGGACGCCATCTGGCAGTGCTGTCGAGAAACATCACCTTGCGCAGAACCCAGGGCAGCCTGTGTATAGCGTCGCTTTTTGAGCGCAGCCTAAAAAACGCTGGGGTCTTCAGAATTACGTATCTATGTATTTTCTTTTAAAGGAACATACCAGCTACTACTTATGTATTGATGTTGCGCCTCAGACATGCGTAACATTTGCTTTTTGATCGACAATGTTCACAAGTATGAACAAAAATACTTGTGCAAGATGGCTGGGCGCTGAGAAAGGGGTTAAACTTTGGCCGCGTAGTTGAATCGGGTCACGGATAGACAGACAGACCAAAATTTCTGCGAAGAATTATCCCAAGAAAGACTATCGTCTTTAAAAGTGTAGTGTAGCGGTAGCGTGTCAGCTTCACATTGCAGTGTTCGTCGACTGGGTGGGTTCGAACCTCGTTTTATCATAAATCTTTTTTTTTTATTTTTTTTACTTTTTGTGTTTTATTTTATTTTATTTTTTTTATTCGCGGTGCTTGTGTTTTAGTCCGAATTACGATCTGGCCATGACAAGAATTTTGAAAAGCAATTTAAAAGCCCGATTTCGGCCCAAAACGTGTGTGCCGCGCGCCAGCGTCGAGAATGCGTCGTGCAGTGTGCCAGCCTCCCAGTACCCAGCGCCCCAGTGGTCAAATAATTATGTATGGCACTAGGAACGGTGAGAACAGACATTGGTAATTTAACCGACATCGGCAGCGTTGATCCGACGAATGCAAAGAATATATGCTATGGTCTCAGCAGGAATCGAACCCATGCATTCCTGCGTGGTAATCAAGTATTCTACCACAGAGCCACGCCAGGTCTCGGAACTCCTTTGGAAAAAGACCCTATGCAGGCGTAGTGCTAGTGAAAACGTCAATTGTGGTTCCAGTGCTGCACATCTAATTATATAAACATTGAATATGTACTGCAATGGTACAGGCATGACGTCACGTTAGCGTCAATTGTACTTACGCGCCATCCACTCAAGTTGGTCTACGAAGCACTATCCTGGGCTGCCATCCTCGCAAGCACATGCGCTACATATCAAGTTACCGTTTCTGGTGTTGGCAATACTCATGTTGCTCTTGGAATCGTTACGCAACTGTAAACAACTGGTTACATAAAACATATGCGACTATTCAACATACATGTCTCATAACATTTGTGCGTATGTTTGGCGTCATTTTGTAACGTTTTACTCAACAAAAAAATTACACCACATTCACATTCCCTCCGCATGCTTCGCATGACATCGATTCTCATGGTACGTGGGATCTCCCGAATTTTCGATGTACTGACCTGTTGATCGCGTTCGACGTACGCTAATGCCCTTCCATTCAAATTTGGGTACGTGTGAAGTTAAAGAGGCCGAACCCGAGAGCGCCCAGACGTAGGTGATAGATAGATAGATAGATAGATAGATAGATAGATAGATAGATAGATAGATAGATAGATAGATAGATAGATAGATAGATAGATAGATAGATAGATAGATAGATAGATAGATGGGCGGATGTACAGACAGACAGACAGACAAACAGGTAGATAGATAGATAGATAGATAGATAGATAGATAGATAGATAGATAGATAGATAGATAGATAGATAGATAGATAGATAGATAGATAGATAGATAGATAGATAGATAGATAGATAGATAGATAGATAGATAGATAGATAGATAGATAGATAGATAGATAGATAGATAGATAGATAGATAGATAGATAGATAGATAGATACAGTGAAACCTCGGTGATACTAGCACAGCTCATAGTGACTTCGGGGTGATACGAATTTTTCTTCGGTTCCGGCCAAGGCCCATTGACCTAAAATGTAAGGGAGTACGGTTGTTGCGAACTGATTTTCACCCCGCAACGTTTGATACGAACGTGCGCTACCGCCCAAGTACGAAGAGGTGCTGTCCGCGCTGTCGCGGTAGACGCGCCAAGCACGTGCGAGCGCGGGAATGCAAGCTCGGGCAGGCCCGCCGCACCACCAAATCGTCAGAATCACGGTGTCAGAATAATATTTTTCTTACGGTCTGAATAAAGCTTCAGAGACGCGTAACAGCCTCCGAGATTGTGTGCGCGAACCTTTGAGGTTCTAATGTGCCTCCGTGTGCCTTCGCGTTTAAATTACAGAGAGCGTTGGCGCCAAGCTTTTCTTTTTTTAAATGCGAAGCATTTCTTAGCGAACTTCGGCGACTTTGAGCGTATCTATCTATCTATCTATCTATCTAGCCGCCTACGACTTTGTGCTCTCCTGGCCGTATCGTTAATGGGACTTATACCAAAATTGGTATGACATAACATGACTGTATGACAAACATGAATGGCTGGTCATATCATGAAAATCATGAATAACTTGTCATGAAAAGTATGATTTACATGCCATGGCCATAGTGCTCCTGAGGCCGTTTTCTTAACTTGATCTATCTAAAAATTGGTACGATGAGACATTTCTCCATGATCAACATAAATGACTTGTGGTAATATGAAAATCATGACCTGCATGTCATGTACAACATGATTTACATGCCACGCTCATGGCGAGCTGACGGCCGCTTCGCTAGCTTGATATACACCAAATTTGGTATTGCGTGACGTGAGTGTATGACGAACATAAATACCAAGTGGGCATATGGAAATCATGACATGTCATGTGAAGCATGACTTGCATGCCACGCTCATAGCACGCTCGCGGCCGTTCCGCTGGTTTGATATACACCAAATTTTGTATTGAGCGACGTGATCGTATGATGAGCATAAATGACAAGTGGTACTATGGAAATCATGACATGTCATGTGCAACATGACTTGCATGCTATGCTCATGACACTCTCGGGGCCGTTTCACTAGCTTGATATACACCAAATTTGGTATTGAACGACGTGACTGTATGACGAGCATTAATGACAAGTGGTAATATGGAAATCATGACATGTCATGTGCAACATGACTTGCATGCTACGCTCATGACACTCTCGGGGCCGTTTCACTAGCTTGATATACACCAAATTTGGTATTGAGTGACGTGACTGTATGAAGAGCACAAATGACAGGTGGTAATATGGAAATCAGGAAATGTCATGTGCAACATGACTTGCATGCCACGCGGATGTCATTCTCGTGGCCGTTTCGCTAGCTTGATATACGTCAAATCTTTAAGGCATACGCCTTAATTGTCTCATGCTCACGTCCGTCCGTCCGTCCGTCCCTCCCTCCAGCCGTGCCCTGGCACGGTGCCAGTTGGGCGCCGGGGCGCGCAAACGGACGCCGGTCGCGTCGGACTCTACAGTGCTCGCGCTTTGCTTACGTAGCGTGCTGTGCCCAGCGTCTCTAAATCATGCAAGGAGGGAGACGCGCGCATGACGTTCCATTCTGACCGACCCCGTCTCAGTGGGCACATGCGTTGGAGGAACGCGCCTTGGAATTGACAGTGTCCGTCAATTTAAACGCTGGAACGCGGACGGCGTCTGCACAATGTGCAAAGCGCGAGAATACGAACGCATGCCAAACGGAGGCAGATTGGTGTCGCGTCTCGCTGCGATTCGAGTTAAAAAATTAAGCGAACATAAGTGGCAGGTGGTAACACGAAAATCTTGGCATGCATGTCATCTACAATGCCACGCTCATGGTGCGCTTGCGTCCAGTACGCTAGCTTGGTATACACCAAAATTTGTATTGCGCGACGTGACTGCACGACGAACACAAATGACAGGCCCTAGATGTAACTAATGACATGCATATCACGTACAGCATGATTTGCTCCTTGCTGGCTGCTTCGCATTACATCGATTCCCACAGTGCGTGGGATCTGCCGGTTTTTTTTCTAACGCGTCTACGCGGGCTGCTGCCATTGTAATGTGTTTGCACGTGCCTGCCTCGTGCATCAGACATCCTATGAAAGGTGCTCGAGGACCGGAAGAAGGCGAGGACGGTCTTTGCGAAGGAGTCAGCCCTCAGAACGTCAACATGCGCGACTGTTGAGGTGGCACTTTTGCGGGCACAGCCATAAATCTCCCTAAAAAACATCCCGGCACCTCCGCGATAACAAAATCATAACATGGGACCATGGTTCTGAAATTTTGAGACCTTGATCTATCTCGTCAAAGTGCTTCTGCCGTTACTTTCAGCGCAGTACTATGGTGTAAGGCGAAAAAAGCATACTAAAATTTGGAAGGGGCAACTGCTGTCGCAGGTCACAGAGGACCTGGTTCAATAATTGAACACGCGCGTACGGGCCGTATATTTACGAGTGCTGGTATAATTGGCGGCATCTAAACACTTAACTGTCGATCATTCAGAGTTCTTCCTATGGTTGTTGCGGCGCTGAACACAATAAATGAAAATGTACGACAGCTTTCTTTTGTCCCATCCTAATTTTCCATGCTTTCTGCTGGCACGAATTTCGGATGATACGAATATTTTGGGTGGTCCCGTGAGATTCGTATCACCGAGGTTTCACTTTAGATAGATAGATAGATAGATAGATAGATAGATAGATAGATAGATAGATAGATAGATAGATAGATAGATAGACAGACAGACAGACAGACAGACAGACAGACAGACAGACAGACAGACAGAGAGATAGATAGATAGATAGATAGATAGATAGATAGATAGATAGATAGATAGATAGATAGATAGATAGATAGATAGATAGATAGATAGATAGATAGATAGATAGATAGATAGATAGATAGATAGATAGATAGATAGATAGATAGATAGATAGATAGATAGATAGATAGATAGATAGATAGATAGATAGATAGATAGATAGATAGATAGATAGATAGATAGATAGATAGATAGATAGATAGATAGATAGATAGATAGATAGGCCGCTCTCCCAGCTTTCGCTGTGGCTGTGCTGCGAGTTCCGCGCAGGCCTGGCGGTTTTTTTCTGTCTTGTTGATTGAGTATTTAAATTGTTTACACTCACTTTATAGCCAAGTTCTACCAAAAGACCCTACCGCCCAATAACGAACATGGCTTTCATGAGAAGCTCTCATGTAAAACGCAGCCATTCGAACAATTAACCAACAGCCATGTTTTCTTGCAAAGTGGGTACCATGCAACCGCACTTGCATGGTACGCACTACGCGATAAATCATCATAATTTTTGTGTAGTGGGGAAACGTCTACTATGCCATTATTCGTCATTCTTCAGAAAAGCGCGGTACCCGCTACACTCTTGTAACGCATTATGTGCACTTCGTTGATGCTGTGGCTGACTACGATGAAGAATTTCGCCTGAGGCTTTTGTAATGGGTTGGAGCATTGAACGACCCACTCGTTACGCAATTCGATTTGTGTGACGCCTGGTTCTTACATTACTGTTATAAAACGCTGAACAATACACGTTAACGCGATTCCTTACCCGACATGAAGCCTGCATAAGGTCAGTTTGCACCGCAGTTGCAAGCAGTGGCGTAGCTCAGTGGTAGAGTGCTGGGCTGCCACGCAGAAGACCCGGGTTCGATTCCCGTTCGGTCATAGGTGTTTTTTATTTATTTAGTTGTTTTTTTTCTTATTTCGTGCGATATTGGTTACGGACACCGGCGGCGGCGGCGGCGGACAACTACGGCGCAAAAACGACCCTTGTTGTGATCTCATAACAGCTTTCGCTGTAAAAACCGACGCAATTAACAGCAAGCATTGCCATAAGACTCATTGTGTGCTCAATCGAAACCCATGACCATTCCTCAAGTAAGCTTCATTGGTTCTCAAACTAGATTGAGACCACCAGCACTGCGTTGTGGTTAGTACTAATCGTTCACCGATATTGCATTCGCAAATTTCAGGACAGCTATATTTATGAAAAAAAGAAACTAGGAAGGCTCTTCCAAGAGTGGCAGTGTGAATCACCTCTGTTCAGGTGATTCGCACTCATTAAGTTTCTTAACATGGTCGATGGGAATAAACGAACATAAATCAGCGCTTCGTGAAACAAGAACACTCCAGAGAGTCGTTTTACCTTCTTCGCATACGACTTTTTCATTGACTGCAGATATTAAACAATTCTTCGCAAAGTAAATATATCTCTCAAGATTCGCTCATGATTACTTGCATGCATTCTTCTTATTCTCACGTTCACAAGTTATTTACCGTGTGAGTGGTTATGCAATTTGTTTAACTGACAACGTCATGCAATGTCTTTATACGACAACGGTCGTATAATTGCTGCACAGAGGTTCCTCTACAACGTGGTTACTACTGAAAAGAAACAAACTCTCTTCGCAATAACGATTTTATTTCCCTTCTAGAATAGCACCAGCGTGCGTCCGTCAGTGATTGTGTTTGCTTAGTTCTGCGTGTATTTCTCCACGCAGTATCCTGGACCTGCAACTTCCTCGCCACGTTCGTTAATACTCTGAGACTGGCAAATGCAGTTTGGGTTATTCGTTGATTGGCATGCGCTGTTCCCCGGTCCCGGTGGATAAGTGCACTGTAAATAAAAAAAACATGTAATTCTAATTTGCATAGGGCGGGTAAATGTCACACCACGGGCAGCAGTATCTCGGTCTCAAACGTTCATTTTCGGAAAGTGGCGCTTAAGTCACAGCTTTGCAAGTATCTCGACTGTTTTAATATATTATTCGTGGATTGTCTTTTTCCAAGGCGTATGTCTTGTTCAGAATAGATTAGTATCCACCATGAGGATGATATTCTTATTTGAACATCAAGGCGCCTTCAAGTGACTATGTTGTTACAAAAAAATGTGACAGTCACTCAGTCAATCTCAGAGAAAAACTGTAACAAAAACATTTAAGTAACAAGCCTTAAGTAACCAACAAAAACTCTTCTGAATGTTAACAGCGCCGAACATTTATCGCGTCAAGCATAATCTTCGTATTGTATTGCCATCGGGTCAAGAAATGTGTCTAGCATTAACTTATTAGTGAATTGTATTTCATGCCATATGCCACTGGGGCACATGTCGACAGCCTAATTTTGGCAACGCTCCCCACACCGACTCTGTACCCCTTTCCGACGACACTGCATTGGTTTAGGCTGTACTCATGGACCCGCCTTCATAAGATGTGTGATTCTGTAAAGATCTACACGTAATGTCCCAAGTCTGTCATATTGTGACAGCGCTCTATCTCCTCTCATGGGGCTCCGCCAACTGCAAGCACCAAATAACTACGTGACATCTTCTTCATTCGCATCACCCTTTTTTTCCCTGCCCTTCAGTCTTCTTCACTTGTACTGGCACAGACTTTCCTTCTCGTTCATGTTCTTTCTTCCTTTCCTACGCCACGGAGTAACCGACGGACGCCGTTGTGTTTTCAATGGCATCAGCGATGCGGTGGTCACGCTTTAAATTCATTGTGGTTGGCGTGGCTAGCGTTCATATTTTGTCGTTTTTCAGTTTGATGAGACAAAAATATTCAGCCAATTCCACGCTGTGAAAACCATCGGCCAACGAAGCTGTTGCCCGTTTGGTCAGGCATTGCATTTTTCTGTTAAGTTTCGGGAATGTTTTCCCTATTTTATATACCACTTTTTATGTAGCTGTCTCGTGATGAGCGTTTCTCCTCGCAAACGGTCCTCGTAAATGGTAGGTCCGCCGCATTTCCGAGCGGCACCACAAATAAGCTTTTGCTCAACTTGGACGACAAGTCAGTTAAGCATCTCAATCAGCAGCTTAGTATCAATTGTCGGGAGGCGTTCGTGCCGTAGAATGGAAGCGGGATGAAGTGAACGTTAATCTTGTAGGTGCAGCGTATAACATTCTTAAGTGCATTTTCATATAGCGTACTGTAAATTCTTTAATGATTTCCACAACAAAACCCAAAGCTGTGTTTTACGCACCGGTTCAGAAAACTATCTGTCGTGGTATGGATATATACCTATAGGGCCCGAAATATTGAGGTTGTCAAAGAAGCTTCGTCAATTAGAAGTAACTTTTAATGAAAATCTTAGTTAGGACCAACACGTTCATAAGGTAACTAGAAATATATCAGGGACATGCGGCATACTCTCTGTGAAAATCAATATTTTACTCTATAATGCATTATTTTCATCTCACATAAACTTTTGTAGTCTAGTTTGGGCTGATACATCTTAAAATTGATACAAAATATTTTTGTGATGAAAAAGTGATTCGGCATATAGCAAACGTACGATACGACGCACATACAAGTGATTTAATCAGAGATATAACATTTTACCGCTTGATCAAGTACAAAGCTTTAAAGGGACCGACAGCCAATTTTTATGGTACCTATTTTCTTTAGCGCAACGGAAAGCTTACCGTTCAGAGGGCCTAATGACGGAATGGTAACGTGTTCAAAGCCGCGAAACATCTTTAATCGGAATGTTTCGATCTACGGCGAATACGAAGTCGTATACACACGTGACAACGCATGCTGCAAACAGTGAGCGCCAGAGCGGTTAGTGTTCGAGCGCGGTGGTTCACTGCGCATGCGCCATGGCGCGATATGGCTTCCCGGCGGCCGCGAAGTCAGCGCCGCTTCTCAACGTGCAGATCCTTTTTACCTTGTAAGCAGCACAGAATTAAGTGGGGCTGGACAACAATATACATACTTTAATTTTGAGTACTTAGTTATGGCGCACATGGCAGCATCAGACTACTAGACAACGTACAGCAAAGTAATCGACTCCATAATCGAGCTTCAAGGCTCTTCCGCTATAGTCGGCGACAACTTTTTTGACAGCGCTGCGGAAGCGAAAAAAAATTGGGGGACCCTTAATCTTCGCTTTTAAGAGTTGAACGCGATAGCGATATCCTGTCCCGAGTGCCTACTTCAACCACGTAGTGCATACTTGCTATGCACCCACTACGTGGTGCTAAGGGAATACGCGCAGTAAGGTGTGTGCCGTTTGTAACGGGTGGCTGGCTTTAAACTACGAAATAGTTATGATAGTCACATATTCCTGACGCCCGATGGCAATGTACGCTTGTACGACGCAATATTCCTGGGATATTACATGTTATATTGCGACGCCTATATAAAGGACGCTTGCGTTTGCGAAGCATGGAAAGTTATTTTCACTGCATTTCCAAGCAGGGGCGTGGCTGTAAGGGAGAACACCTGCTTGCCACGCAGACGACCCGGGTTCGATCCTCACTCGGACCCGGAAATTTTTTATTATTTATTTTATTTGCATCTTTCTTGATTTTTCGGTCATGGACAAGATGATGATTTTTCGCTTACAACCAACAACGCCGACGCCGACCCCGACTCCGGAATTTCTGCGAAACGAGCTCTTTAACGCTGTCGCGTTAAAAACTGAAGTGCTTGGCTACTACCACGCCAAGAAATGGTACTCAGGTTTACTGATAATTTTCTCATTCGCCATACTGAAATAAATGCTGCTTTGTTTGTTATCAGACTCGGACAGTTGCGAGAAGTCGTAGATAAAATACGGTAATTGTCAACCTTGCAAAAAATGCCTTCCTTTTTGTTCCATGTCTTAGGCAGCACCGCCTTTTCAGCACGCCCGTTTTCTGATTTTGCTGTGGTGGACGCAGAAGGCTGTGAAAGCACCAAGAGTGTTAGTGACGATGAACGATCAGCTGCTAACTCACGAGGAGCGAGTTGCACTTCACGTCCCCTTGTGCGTTAATGTTATCTGACGCTCGTAAATCACTTTGATTGTATATTTAATGTATAATATCCTTGCGCGAGATCAAAATAAAAGCGTAGTTTTTCGTGTGCATTGCATTTAGCGCAATTGTTGTGGATATTATGGAGTGCCACTTGCCGCCAACACACTCGAGCTGGAACAGCGAAGCAAAATGGCTAGAGCGATGAAACGTGCACTCATGGCCACAATCCACGCCTATCGGCTAACGTTTCCTGTACTTCCCCGGTAGCTTCCGAACGGCATTGTTGTTCGACGAATTTTCGCAACGTCGCAGAATTCATCGAAAGCATACGTGTGCATTCTTTTCGATGCATGTTTCCATCGTGATGATCGAACCTGCAACATCCTAGTGCAGTGAATTGCGCACGGCTAGAGCCTGAGCGTGGCTGTGACACAAGCGACACTGAATGGGATGTTAAATGCTTGAGTTCCGTTGAAGAAGTAACTCCGTGTTCCTGACTTCACAAGGAATGACGACGGCGTAATATGGTTGCAAACCACCACGTCAAACATGCGGTCTCGTGCAGCAGCGACGGCGCTACTCGCTAGCGGCCTACTACTGCGGGGCATCCGTCAGGCAGGCTCGGTACGTACCACCTCGAAGTGCCGTTCAGTTCATACGTCGAAACTAGTTCATGCATTGAGAAGCGCGAAAGAAACACAGGGACTAAGAAGAGATACACACAGGACAAGCGCTTTCTAACCTCGCGCTTCTCAAGGATGAACCATTTCCAACTAGGCCAAATAGATGTGCTAGTTCATGCAGTTTTCTGTAGCAGCACAGGATTACGCAAAGCATCGTTGATGCACGGTGATGGAGCTGAAATATAACCTTTCACACCGCGGTAAATAATTAGGTGGCGAGAACTTAGCACTTTCCTTGGTGTGGGAAAGTATTTTGGTCTCGTATCCATTTCAGTGCATCTCGCAAGAAACAATTCGACATGTTCTGTGTGACTGTCCGGAATATGCCACACAGAGACAAGCTCTTTGTCAGGCCTTCAACAAGATCGACGACCAGCCCCTATCTGAAGAAAGACTATTACGTCATCGTTCAGACCTAACATCGCAGACGAAGGCCTTACAAGCACTAATAGGCTTCCTGCGATCTACTGGCCTATCAGAACGACTCTAAGCGGAACGTTCTCGTGTTTGTGTGCGGCTGCGTTTTTTTTTTCTTTTTTTTTCTCTCTCTCTCTCTCTCTCTTTCAACCCCCCTATTCCCCAACCCCAGTGCAGGGTAGCATACCAGATACTACCTTCTGGTTAACCTCCCTGCCTTCCTCTTCTCTTTATCTCTCTCTCTCTCTCATAAGTTCACCCGGTGGAAGTGGCACGGGCCGTACGCCGCACGTCCTATACTTGTACCTATGCCAACAAACGGGTTGACCGTCCTCCGGGCGCTATCTATAGTTCGCAGGTATTGCAAATTGCCCGGTGCGGATTTTTAGCGCATTTTCCTTTTTTTGTGGCTCCCGCAACGAATTCCCACACCGTCTTTAGGGGCGAAAACAGCCCGCAGACGGACGGGATGAAAAAAAGGTAACACCTTTTCGCTTGCGTTGTGTTACCTTTTCTTTGTCCCGTCCGTCTGCGCGCTGTTTTTGCCCATAATGTATCACCAACTGGCCCAACTTTCAGTCTTGACACCGTCTTTGGCGGGTTGCGCACAAGTCCGGCGAAAAGTTTTACCAGAGTCCTTCAATACTTTTAGTATTGAACGACTCAGGTTTTTACCTTCACTCTCCTCATAAGGACGCGAAGTTTTTTTTTTTTTCCTCGGACATGGAGGGGTCGGCGTTGCGGATCAAATAGATCGTTTCTTCAGTGTACATCCCAATGTTTGACCTATTCCAACTCGCCCAACAAGCAACGTTGCTATCCCAATGTTCTCGTTCGGGAGCTGTACATGGGTCTCCAGTGCGGTTTCGGTCCTTTCTTTACGGACGACGCTTGTGAAGGTCCAGGAAAGTGGCGCCAAATAGATCCAAGGTCGTCAGGGTGCCTCTCGGTTCTTCCATTCTCATCCTGGCGCCACCTTCAATGGCGAAATAAACATGGCAAAGCTTCTCGTCGCAGTCTGTTGTTGAATAAGGCAACGCAGTCGTATGTTCGCAACCAACTATCCGCGTCTTCACAGCGATCCGCGGAAAGTAGGCGGCTCCCTTGGCTGATGCCATGACGACACATGTGGGAGACACAGTGGACGTCACCGTCGCTGTGGCTTTGTCGTCGTGGCTCTTGTCTTATTCGTCAGTGGTCGAAAGTACGGTTACAGCCCTTGAAGTGTGCCGCTCTCTCGAATGTCCCTGGTGGGTTTCGGTGTCTTCTTCGCTACTTGGACTGGGTTCACGTCCTGACGGATGTGTCTAGAACCTGAACGAGCAGCACCTCCACTAGATGACACGCGGTTGTGAAGGTGAAGCAAGAGGAACTCCGGCAGGTAAAAATGCAACACTAAAATGGGCGAGCTTGTGCCCAGAATCAAAAGAAGTGATACACTCGGTACAGCGATATCCTCGCAGCGATATCCTCGAGCACAATCGTCGGTCGTCGGTAATCTCATATGCGGTAAGGCGCGTTGCATTTATACATATGTCATCGAAGATTTCAGCCTTAGCTTTAGTGGCCGCGTTAGTTCTAAAATAAGTTCTACTGTTCTCGTTGCGCACTTAAGCTTATCTGAAGATTCTGTAATAATCTCGAATGGTTCTCAGACTCTCGGCGCTGTTTGCACAAGGCAGTGGTTAGTGTAACTGAGCAGTTAAACCAAAAATATAAAAAGATTCGCGCCCGTATATGTATATGGAAATCTGTTGGCCGTTTCTCCAAGTGCATTCGTGTGCGCCTAACTCAGAAGGGAAAAGAAAAAATTACTGACCTCTCCGCCGCAGGATCTTGTTACATTGACGGCATTGGTGGCGTGATGTGTGTAGTCGATTGACTGCTTGACCCTGCAATTATTCATTTTGTTTCTTTGAAAACATCATCTTCCTCTACACCGCTACGGTGCAATGATATGCATAATATAAGTAGCGGGTGTCCGCGCATTCAAGCAACGCATGATTGTCCCTTGCTGAGCTACAAGAACACATATGTAGCTGATCACATTCTTACATAAGCGGATGACCAACACTGAAACCAGACTTACCATTGCCCCGACGTGACGCTTCTATATTGTCTTTTTCCAAAGCAGTTCGAAGCACTGGGATGGCTCTTTCGTAGGAAACTTGACTACCGTGCAGAATACCTGGGTCCGATAATCGGCTTGATCCTGTGAATTTTATCCTTTGCTTCCATCGGGAATTTTTCGCTCATCGACAACGCTAATCATGCCGGCACGGGCTTCCCAAATGCTACCGCTCTAGACTTCCGAAGTCTATGAAGGCTAAAGCCTTGAATGTCTCATACTCGCGGTGACCTACGTCCGTCCATGCCGCCTGGAACGGTGCCAGATGTGGGCTGTCCCCCGCACACTCTCTCAGCAATCACGTCTTTTCGCTGTCACTGGTATAGACTGAAACACCAATACCCGCATACCACGGGCAGTGGTATGCGGGTATGTGCCGCACGTTACCGTTGGAAAGGGTTTCATGACTTACGCAACACGTAACTCACGTTATTTATGTCATGAACTATGAATAGTGTTCGTCGTGTACTCGCCTCCTTCTATACCATTTTGGTATACATGGAACACTTCTTGCCTAAACAAAGCAATATCTTCTTCCTTGTCTGAAGGATAAACCTACGTGGGAAGAACACAGCCCGTGCTCTCGGAGGGTGGTAGTGAACCAGTACGGTATATTCTTCAAGCCCCATACCTATACGCGCCTGTCTGAAACTAATGATCACAGTCACCCCTGAGAAACACAATACTCGCGGTTGGCACAGGAGAACGGGCACAGCAGTGCGGCGCTGCGTTCTTCCCTCAGACAGGGAGGAAGATTTTGCTGTGCTTAGGCAAGAAGTGTTCCGGTGTAAGGCCTCTGCTGCAGTTTATGCCGCCTTTAATCCGAATTCACCGAGCGTCGCTGAAGAAAGTATGGCCGCAAGCAAAGTAGCTGTGCAATGATGTGAACTTGTTGAAAGGCAAATACAGAGCACTGATGGTTACTATATTGAAATGGCTTCCTCGGTTGAGGCTCACAAGGATCACAGCCCTTTTCGGGTCATTGTATCCGCATCTGGAACATGCAAAAAGTGCGTCGCGAAATCCTTGCAAAGTAAGTTTAGATTTCATGACATGGCTGATCCGCTTCTTGCCAAAGATTCTGCAGCTGTTATTTATTTAGCAAAACAGGTGGTAACAAGAAATTA
The DNA here is from genome assembly GCA_030522465.1 of Rhipicephalus appendiculatus. Taxonomy (NCBI): domain Eukaryota; kingdom Metazoa; phylum Arthropoda; class Arachnida; order Ixodida; family Ixodidae; genus Rhipicephalus; species Rhipicephalus appendiculatus. The sequence continues at coordinate 88,909 of JALIZH010021587.1, forward strand.
ACTGACTTTACTCTTAACTTAAAATATTTATTTTATTCATTGCGAGACGAAGGTCTGATGTCCTATGTCAGTGCGGCAGTAGACGAGCACGGTGTAGTCCAATTTTCTTACGCTTGTGGTGTGAGTTAGCGCTTTTCCTATCATCATCTTGTCACGTGTTCGTTTAGAGCGCTATCGCATCTAAAGTACGATGAACTACCAAACCCGTTCAAACTTCCTCCTGCCTAGGGGCAAGCTACGCGGACGCCTCGGCCGACGCCACTTGGCGACGCAATGCGAGGTCGTCACTCATGGCGCTTATTTTCGCCAACATGATTAACATTTGTGTGCTAATCTCATGCGTTATATATGTGGTTAGTTTCCTAAATGTTTCCGATGTGAAGAGTAAAGGCAGAAGCGAAGCGAGCCGCTTCTCTGAGACGGCTGTGGTTGCTGTTTACCTGCGAAATCTGCTCGCACCGGCGCTGTCGGGGCTCCCGATCGTGCGAATGGCTTGCTACTGTGCCCTACCTTCCGGGTGGCTGCAGTTTACCTATAACTTTGTTCACCTGGAAATTACTTCCTGTCAGAAACAAACTGCAGCCAATCTTTTTAACAGCAAAGCTGCTTAAGCTGTCGGTAACTTGTCCTCCGTCGTAAAAAACTATTATCATCATGAACCAGCCCTCACCCTCTTCTTTCTCTTTACAGTGAAGCTGTTTAAGCTGCTGGTAACTGGTGCTCCGTCGTGCAAAACTCCTCATGTAGGTATTCACCACAGGAATTGAACAAGCCACACTACCGTGTACAGCAGGTGCGAGTGTCAAACGAAAACGAACACGTGAAAAAACAGAGAGAAAGAAGGGAGATAGAAAATAGAGAGATAAAGAAAAAGAGAAAAAGAAAGCGATAAAAAGAAAGAGGAAGACACATATGGAGAGAAATAAAGCGATTAAAAGTATAAAAAGATAGAGAGACAGAAAGACAGAGCAGTACATAAAAAGAGAGAGATGAAGAGATGTAAAGAAACAGACACCAAGAAAGATAGAAAAACAGAGAGCAAGACAGAAAGAGAAACAACGACAGGAATAAAGAGAAACAAAGAGAGAGAGAGAAAGAAAGGGAAGAAATAGAAATAAAGATGGATAGAGCGAGAAAGGGAAAGAAATAGGGAAAGGAAGAAAGAAATAGAACGAAAGAAATAGGAAGGAACAGATACAAAAAAGAAACAAGAAACAGATAAGAAGAGAAAGAAAGAGAAGAAAGAACGAAAAAAAATAGAGAGAAACAAGAAAGGCCACCCCGCTACGCTCTTTCTTCAACCTTGGCGCCACTACATTGAAACTGCCGTCGTTGTTGTTGTTTTCTTTTTTTTCTTTTTTTTTTTTCTTTTTTATTGATGCCGCCGTGAGCGGTGGTGATACAGGCAAATGTCTCGGCTCCCTCTACCACGGTGGCGCCTGGCGACGCGCTGCAACTCTTGAAACGTGTAGCTGCGCGCCCCCTTTCTCTCCATTGGAATGCGTCGCGACGCCGAGTCTACACGGCACATGCTAACGCTTTATGACGCGTGCGTAGGTTGGAGTTTTAAGCGCTGTTAAAATTTTGCAGCGTCGTCGGGCCGAACGACGTGAACCTGTCCGCGTTAGCCAGCGGGAAGGCCAACGTGTTTAGCCCGCGCCGGGCATAGACGTCGAGTTGGGTCTCTAGCCGTCCGGTATTGTTGACTGCATCGCGAGTTAATCACCTGGTGAAGCCGTCCATAAAATATGAATCCAAGCTGGACAACCAGCTCGAAGGCAACCCTGGAGCCTATGCAGAAGACCGCCATTCGCAACAGCGGACCGCTAATCTGCGAACGGGTTTACTGAACTCCGTCGACCTTGTTTGCACGTTGCACTGTGGTTCCTGCCCTCCTCCCACAAGTACTGCCGTACAAGAAGGCGCCAAAAACTCTGTTGATCCCTGGTGCCACTCAGTCACCCCTGAAGAAGGGTCCGAGCTGGACCCGAAACGTCGGGACTCTTCATTTTAAAGTAAAACTTTGTTGTTACTTTAATTGAACAAGTTGGTTGGTGTCCATTTCCCAAAGTTATTTCCTTCCCAACCAGAGAGAAGTCTCTCAAATGTTCACCTTTAAATTCTTTGCGGAGTGTATATCGATCGCTAATTTTTCGACGACTTTCACTTGCCTGGCGATTTCCGGGAGTCCTTGAGTGTTACCGAACATATCCCACGCCATGCACTCGACTATGTCTTCAAGCGCTTCATATTCCCAAGCTTGTCACTTATGCAAATGACGCCTGCGATACGCCGCCGGCAACTTCGGTATAGAGTACCAGGTCGCGTCACTCTTCCAGTAGATAACACAATGGTGAAGTAGGTGGAGAACTACTCCATCTTAAATATGTGCACTTCAAATACCATATTTTGTACAAGTTCTAGTATATTCGACTGAATGTGGGCACAGCGGGTCCGTGAAAGTTTGGCTACAACAGCTGCACGTGGCGCCAGTGGCAATAAGCGCTGGGAACTCTGTGCCTTATTCGGGACCTTTTATTTCTTAATATCCAAAATCTGTCAATGCTCGATACAACAGTCATTTCACTTTGATGATACGAACATCGCCCGTTAAACAGATAAATTTTCTTTCTTAATTTTACGCTGAAGGTACGAAATATATCTTACGTTTACGCAGACACGCCGCTTGCAGAGTGAAGTTACACGGTTCCTTAAACCTGCTACCGGTTCCTTAAATGCGCTGTGAACTGTGCATGCGGAAAACCGAATTCTAACACGTCGTTACGCTGATTGCGTGAAACTTCGCACCATAGGTGTTTTCCCCCATATATCGCGCCATTCGTTTTTGATTGTTCGCTAACTTTTAGCCGTAGTTCTTATTGCGATCAAATATTGAAATGCCACATGCTGTGGTGAGATTGCATCAAAACAAAAACTAAAACTGACGCAAGAATGCCAACAAATGAAATAATTGGCACCCGCAACGGCAACTAACGTTGGATGTCCTTTCGCTTCCGCACCCCTGTGAGCCTATAATACAAAATTGGGATTTTCGGGGCAAAATATATATATATATATATATATATATATATATATATATATATATATATTGTATGGTCATCAATATAGGCTACTATATTTGTCCCATACTCACAGTAAAACGATAAAGAAGACAAGTAGCGTATGTGTTAGCATCCTAGTCAGAGTCATAGTGGAGGAAATACAGCTTTTGCCTTCTTCTGCAGTACAGGATAATATAAAAATTTTGTGCGTTATATACAATATCGCTCACAACAACACAACAACCCAAGAAATGCTATTTTTAATCACGTATGACAGGAATGAAATATAGCAACACAGATATTTCAGTCCAGCATTTTATAGATACATGCGCACAGTGGCCTTTCGCAACTGCTACAGAAAAAAAAATGCAGGGACACTATAGAAGGTACGTGGGCTCTCAGTCTTCGATGTTGTTTGTTTTCATACCTTCGATTTTTTTTTTATACCATGAATTTCAATGTCCGTGATTCTTCCATGCTGCTGAAGAAATGCATAGTTCCCAAGCGCTACAGTAGTGCTGCCTATAGAATTGCTCTGTTTTTTATATATAAAATTTATCTATTTTCTATATATGAAACTTGCATATAAAGCACTCTTTGTTTCGTACAAAAAAAAATGTTTTATGGAAATGCGCGACATATGTTGCTACAGAAAACATACTTATGCAGCTCAACGCCGCATATTCTTCTAGATAATAAAATTTACTCGAATAAAAATTGGGGGGACCGTTAAGCTGCGCCTTTAAGAGTTGAACGCGATAGCGATATCCCGTCCCTACTGCGTACTTCAATCACTTAGTGCATACTATGTAATGGGTAGTATGGTTTAAACCAGGAGAAATTCTGCGCGGCAAATATGGGAAATGTTTTCGAACTTGCTATGCACCCACTACGTGGTGTTAAGGGAATGCGCGCAGTAAGGTGTGTGCCGTTTGTAATGGGTGGCTGGCTTTAAACTATGGAATCGTTATGATAGTCACATATTCTGACGCGCGATGGCAATTTACGCTTGTACCACGCAATATTCCTGGGATATTACATGTTATACTGCGACGCCTATTTAAAGGACGCTTGCGTTTGCGAAGCATGAAAGTTATTTTCACTCCATTTCCAAGCAGAGGAAGTTATTTTCACAATAATTCCAAGCAGAGGCATGGCTGTGTGGTAGAACACCTGCTTGCCACGCAGACGACCCGGGTTCAATCCTCACTCGGACCCGAAAATTTTTATTATTTATTTTATTTGCATCTTTCTCGATTTTTCGGTCACGGACAAGATGATGATTTTTCGGTCACGGACAAGATGATGATTTTTCGCTCACAACCAACGACGCCGACGCCGGCGCCGGAATTTCTGTGAAACGAGCTCTTTAACGCTATCGCGTTAAAATTAACAGCCCTCAGGACATGCCGGATGCTCATACAAACGAGGTATTCAGTCGTCCATGAATCGTATTTTTCGCATGTACGAACAAAATGGCAAAGAAGCTTCGTCAGCGCGCGCCATAACTATGATTTTTGTCGGAATACTTTTGCTACTTCGTAATTTTAGCACACTATGGAGCGCGGCGCCGGCACGTGGTGCATCCTGTGAAAAGAAGTGCGTCTGATCCAATCGCCGCTATTGGTCTATGTCAGCTATCGGCCAGTAGCAGTAATCAGCTGTATGACGCCATACAGCAGCCTCTGGAAGCTCCTGAAGAGTCAGGATGGGCCTCTCTATGACGAGAGGGTACTTGAGAAAGTGGCAACTTCGACAGGATTATTAAACTGCACCGCGGCACTATAGAGATCTAGCGACACAGTCGGCTAATATTACACTTCACTTAATAGGGCAAATGTCCTCGCCTGGTGACAGCAGCGAATTCTTTCTCTTGCCTTTACATGCTTAATCTTGATTTTGGTCCCACCCTATACCTTCCTAATGTCCCTACTGTGCGTCAAAACCCAGACTAAAGTGTGAATGTTCAAGTCCACGGGGCGTTCCTCCGATTCTTAACCCTACCCCTGCTCTCGGAAGTCTGCATTGCTCAGTTCCACGCCGGCAGCGAAACAGCTTATCCATTAGGATTGGAAAGTCGCGCAAGGCAATGAAGATATGGAACTGATGGCTTCCACTCAGAAAGGAACACTTATAACCCTGATACTGTCATAACCCTGATATTATCATTCACCCTAATAATAAATTTTCCCTCCCTCTCTCTCGTCGTGCTCCGCTCGTAAAATGTCCTTACCACACGCGAGTGCAAGGCTTGACAAGTGAACAGCTTTTGTTTTCCGCTGTACCCATTTTTTTACCAGGCTTGAAAGGTGGTTCGTAACCTCTTTAAACGTGTTTCTCCTTCGGAACACTCTATTACCGTCGTCGACAGTCTGCTCAGCGCGTTGTCTACCGTTCTGTTCTGATGCGCATATAGCTGCCGTCAAGTATAGGAGAATCAAGGCGTTTCATTTTGAACACTCAAGTTCCGAGAAATGAGTTCGCGGTAAGGTGGGCAAGAGGTGAGCCTCGTTTTATTGCGATAGCAATTATGTGTACTCTCCCGGCACGTTTCTGCAGTAGCCGTCCCCGTGGCGTGCCATATAAAGCCCAAATAGATAACATCGTCTTGTGCACTGTATGTTCCACGAGAGAGTTGATATCGCTGCTCAAGTGGAGAGGAAATGCACTCGGCCGTCTTTCGTCGTGCCGTTGCGCCTCGTGCATGTAATGTCTCCTTCCAGGCCCGTAGCCTGGAATTTTTTTTTTTGGGGGGGGGGGGGGGGAGGGGGGGGAGGGGGGGGCACTTGTTGAAAGTCTTCAAAAACGCCCATTTTTATTATTTTCCCTCGCTAAAACACCCCCTTCCATCCGAATTCCGGGGGGGGGGGGGGGGGACTGCTACGACTGCTCCTGCGTCGTATCGCGCGCGTCAGGACGTAGCTACGTTCACTACTTTCACTATTCAGTACTCACTCAAGGGCAAAGGAGTAGCCGGCGCCTGACTTGTGCGCCAACATCTCCTTACATATCATATAAATTAAAAAAAATAATAATAATTACCTTTCTTCGACAACAAATCCTTCGCCTTCCTTTGGGTGCCGGTGTTATAGTCCACAACCGCACAGTGTGTCATCGTGCCAGCACCGATCAAGCAAGAACGGCTGCCGCGCGAGCTGCCCAGATTGGCAACACGGCGAGAGACAGCAAATATAGAGAGTCCTGTGTCATTCACATGTTTCATACACTTTAGCCAACAGGTATAAACGTGTCAAGTGAATATATATTTCATATACCCCATAAAATGGTAAGAAAACTGTGACCAGCCACATTCAAGCCTCTTCTTGATAAGTTTTTAACCTCTCTTACCATAAAATTCTGATTTTTAGTTGCTGCCCAGCGAGTGGTGCACTTTTAAGAAAAGCTCGATGGCGGAATTTTTTTAAGGCAGAACCCTTCGAGCCTCATCAAACGCGAAAATTGACCGGCGTCCTGCGTCGGTGCCCCCGCCGGCGGCGTCAGCCTGAGTGAGGCAAAAAAATCGTGATGAGCCACCATATGACATCATCATGACGTGGCAGATCGCCATATTTGGGGACCTCATAGCGACGTCATCATGACGTCATCACATAACAATTTAGCTTGCTGAAAGGTGGGCCGATCACGGAGGCAGTGCAAAGCCAGGCGAGATGCCTTCGTTCCTGGAGGCAATGGAAAACCACGTTACGTCCACAAAGCTTTGAAAGGATGGCAGTGAGGATGAGCACAACCAACGAGAATAAAAAACGGAAGAAGTTTACACTAGCCGCGTAAAGCTTAAGAAATCGGGAAGCTCGTCGATTTTATGGTCTTAAAGCGGCCTTCCTGGCTGATGATACGGCTTTCCTTGGCGTATACAGAGTAGAGTCCAAACGCAGTCTGTCACCAACCGTACAAGAATGTCCCAACTGCAGCGCCAGAAACAAACGTTAAGAGCTGGTTGTGGCACCCCCCCTTCCCCCGCTGCAGCGCTGACCTGTCGTTGGTCCTATTTGGCTCGCGCTTTGCCGGGCAATCTCGTCGCGGCGGCTACGCGCTATCTCCGTCGGTGGGCGTGGCTTGGCGGCGGCTGCTGCTCGGCGCATGCGCGGCCAGGCGAGGCTAAACCCACGTGGTGTGCAGTTGTGGCTTGGTTATTGATAAGCAACGACGCGAAGAGTTCCTTGCGGACACCCGACGTTTTACCTCGAGCTTTAAGAGCTTCGCTTTTAGGAGAAGATGGCTTTCGTCTTCCAGTCGTCTCAGGTGAGTGCATAATGGACCCTCTGATTTTTTTTTTACCTACAGCGGACTCGTGACCCAATGCGATGCGCCCCCCCCCCCCCCCACGTCTTTTAAATGCGAAGCATTTTTTAGATGACTTCGGCGACTTTGAGCGTATCTATCTATCTATCTATCTATCTATCTATCTATCTATCTATCTATCTATCTATCTATCTATCTATCTATCTATCTATCTATCTAGCTGCCTGCGACTTTGTGCTCTCCAGACCGTATCCCTAATGGGATTTATACCAAAATTAGTATGGCATAACATGACTGTATGAAGAACAGGAATGACTGGTAATATCATTAAAATCATGGCTAACTTCTCATGAACGGTATGATTTACACACCATGACCCTGGTGTTCCTGCGGCCGTATTCTTAACTTGATATATCCAAAAATTGGTATAATGAGACATTTCTACATGACCAACATAAATGGCGGGTTGTAAAATGAAAATCATCACGTGCATATCATGTACAACATGATTTACATGGCACGCTCATGGTACGCTGACGGCCGTTTCGCTAGCTTGATATACATCAAATTTGGTATTGCGTGATGTGACTGTGTGACGAACATAAATGACAAGAGGTAATATGGAAATGCTGACATGTCATGTGCAACATGACTTTCATGCCACGCTCATGGCACACTCGCGGCCAGTTCAGTAGCACGATGTGCACTAAATTTCTTATTGCGTGACGTGTCTGTATTACAAACATAAATGACATCGCAAAATGAACATTATGAAATCCATGTCATGTACAGCATCACTTGCATGCCACGCTCATGGTGCGCTCGTGGCCGTTTCGCTAGCTTGATATACACCATAATTAGTATTGCGTGACGTGACTCTATGACGAACATAAGTTGCAGGTGGTAACATGAAAATCATGAGATCCATGTCATGTACAACGCAATTTCTATGCCATGCTCATGGTGCCCTTGCGTCCAGTTCGCTAGCTTGTTATACACCAAAATGGACATTGCGTGACGTGACTCTATGACGAACATAAATGGCAGGTGGTCACATGAAAGTCACGACATGCATGTCATGTACAACGGGATTTACATGTCACGCTCATGGTGCACTTGCGTCCAGTTCGCTAGCTTGATATTGACCAAAATTGGTATTGCGGGACGCGACTGTAGACGGAAATAAATGACAGGTCCTAACATGCAAATCATGACATGCATGTTATGTACAGCATGATTTGCTCCTTGCTGGCTGCTTCGCATTACATCGATGCTTACAATGCATGGGATCTGCCGGTATTTTTCCCAGTTAAGCGATGATGAGTGACCTTACAGCTTGACAGGAGAGAGGGGGGAGGCCCACGGAATACCGAACTGAATGCCCTTGAAGCGGTGGGACACCAACACTGACATACATTTCGCCCTTCGCATCCCGGTGATGCCAACTACGCGTTAATACAGGCACACTGCCAAGCACGCTACCACGCTGTTCTTAGAAGGCGCGACCATACGGTCACATGCGCTTAATTTCTTATTTATATGTAACCTGTCCGTTACACGCGTAACCACTGCCTTACGCAAACCGCACCCGAATGTCTGGGAACCTACCGGAATATTTTAGAACCTTCTGATAAGCTAGAGCAAGCAACGCGAACAGTACAGTTTATTCTGGAACTAACGCTGCCACCGACAACAAGGCTGCCACATGTATAACATGTATAAGGGGGGTTTATTGAAGAAAACCAACGGCTTGATATCAGGGGCGTCAGTCACTGTCACGCGCTCTCTCGGCTCTTCGTCTTAGTCGTCTTCTACTGTTGCTCCGACCCGATGCTGTCTCTCTTCCCCACTACACATGTGGCATCTTCATGCCACATGTATAACAGCCGACGCGTCTTTCTGATGATCAGATTTCTGACGGCCGACGCTCGCAGTGTGCAGCCTGTATTGTTTGTACTTTGGCTTTTTTTCCGTTTCCACAAGTACGCCCTTTTAAGCGTTTCGTCATTAATAGAGCGAACACCGTATTTTTCGCCACCACGACCACCTGGCAATACGAACAGGCCTTGGGAAGCCAACTGGCTACCTTGTACCAGACCTGACCATAATTCATCATCATCGTCATCATAATGTCACAGCATCATCAAAATACGTAGCTACGTAGCTGTACGTAATGCCTGACCGGCGCCTAGTGCCTATTTGGTTCCTTCGCACAATGTTGATAAATTCTGGCCTAGTGTGTACTGTGGAACCTACATTCGGCTCACTGCGAGATGTTGCAACAGACTGTAAGCAGGCAGCGGGCTCCTCCCTATTACGCTCTGGCAGTGCCGCGTGTTCTGCGCTGACGTTGAGTTCTTACAGCGAAGATGTATATAGCTCGGCCAATCCTGTATTCGTATGTGGTAAACCCTTGGTGCCCTCTACTGAAGCATTTTCAAGCATTACATTGGCTCCACTGGCGCCCTTTATAGATTGGCGGAAGAAACTAATGCATTGCAGTGGAAAAAATTTTATTCTCGTGCTGGCGTTTGAACCCGGGTCCCCACGCTCCAAGGGCAAGTTTCTTAATCACTGGGCTACGCACCCTTCCATTCCACCTCCCCTTTCTTTCCTTTCTTCTTATCCTGCACATGAGGTTGGTGTAGTTCTAAATCCTACGTGAAATGCTGCTCCACTACTGTGAAACCTAGGGAAGTGGGTAGCACGGGCCCCCAGTGATTCCTAATAAACAAGTAAATAAGCGCTTGTGTAGTGCCTTTTCTTTCTTGCTGTCCCTGTGTGTAGTTTTGCTCTTCGTACGAAGAGGGACAGTGATTTTTCTTCGCACAGTTCGCTCTGCTCCATTTACCATGCCATTGATGACGTCAACTTTTGAGGTAAGCGTGTAGGGTTTCCCCGGCACGAGTAGAATCTTGTTACGCAGATTTGCAAACTCGGTATGCGACATGCGCGCTACTTTTTTTGCGCTTTATCGACTTCCTTCTTGTTATGACAGTTGAGAAACGTGTCATCTGCCGTGAGTTCCGTCACATTATTTTCACCTTCAGATGTAGCGACGAAGGGGCCGGAGAAGCGCTGGTGGAAGGAGCAATCGCGCGCTTTCCGAGGCGGTAGCACCCTCTCTTGCACGGTGCGGGTGTCAGCCGCGTGTTTTCGAAGGCTAATTGGCGATTTGAAGTTAACTATTGGGATTACTCGTTGGTTCTTTTTGTTAATTACACTGCTTCAGACCTTGTTCGATTACGTTCAGACCTTGTTCGTTTTGAGCATTCCTACCCTTGTTTTAGGCCTGTGTTGACCACTTGATTTTGAGCTTGACCATGTGACATTAAACACTGGATGGAGGAAAAGCCAGGCCCCTAAGGTGCTACGCGTGTAAAAATTTTACATAAACCCCGCTGCTAAGGAAGGAGGCTGCTGCCTAAGAAACAGCTGTGGTCGAGTGATTTGAGCTTCCTCTTTGAATGACCGAGCTACTGCGTTCGATTCCCAGTGACACCGGGCACCCACCGTTTTGCTAACGGAGATGGAAGTATCCCTGTCCAGCGCTCCGTGTTGTGGGCACCCTTATCACAAAACGGCTTCCTCTTCTTTCCGCTTTCTTCTTTCATTCCTCTTCCCCAAACGAAACGGGGCCGAGCTACCTCATGGGTTCGCAGAAATAGCCGTCTTTCCTTTCCTCTAACCCCCCACTACTACTACAACCACTACTACTACTCCTGCCCTGACGAAGACAAGTCACGTTCTTGAAACGGTGGCTCCGGCGACATTCCCTGCTAAATGATTTTTCGCTACTGCAAGCCTACATCTTTCACTCCATTTCTGCCGTGTCTGAAGGGCATGTTCGTTACGGGTCCGCGCATCTCTCTGCAGCCTCAAGTCACAGAATCTACGTAGCGGCTTCTCCTATGATGCCGAATAATTTATTAGGGTATTATTCTAACATGGAATAAAGAAAGCCCACCATCCGTTACTTGAATAAAATTTTCCATTATTGCTTACACCACCGGCTCCACAGCCTGCCGCAAGTTCATCGGCCATAGAAACAGCGGAGGCTTCCCCCAAGGCGGGTGCGCTGAAGCGTCGCGCCCTGGATAGCTCGACGGAAGACGAGACTGTGTAACTCATTCAGGAGCTCAAGAAGGCCATCTCCAGCATACAGTTAGACTTCTCATGTAAAAGAAAGGATCGCGCACCCCAAGCTGGGTCTGGTCACCCACAGCGAAAGATTGCTTAGACTGGAGGGATCAGCCACGTAGTTTTGCCAAGCAGATTGACTGCACAAATCCCCAACTTGCACAGTGTCATTGCCCTACCGGCGCAGGGTGCCAACCTGCAGGCGGCCCTCTCAAAACCCATCCCCAAGCCCAAACATGGATAATGAAATTAACGTCATAACAATGTGGCAGGGGAATTGCGCAGAGTTCGTCAGCAAACGGGCGACCCGGCGACAATACCTAAAAAGCATAAAGGACGAACCCTAAGTCATCACCTTGCAAGATACGATCACATCATCACTCATCAAGCTCCCTGGTTTCCTAATTGTAGCTTTCGCTGAAGGGGGAAGGGGTATCGCCACTCGTGTTAGTAAAAGGTTCTCATGCAATCAGTGAGACCTCGGTCGAGCGGACGCTGTGGGGGGCTGAGATCAACCGGTTTCTCGCATCGCTCAACTGCAGATCTGCCCTTGAGCCCGACGGTGTAACCAACAAAATTCTCAAGCACCTCGACGAGGACACTGTGGTGTTTCTTACAGACAAGATCAACGAAATCTGGCGCAGCGGTGTCATTCGTACGATGTAGAAAGCTGCGTGCACAGATACCCAATCCGGGTAAGGCACCGAGCATCCAGAATCTCAAGCCAATCTCCCTGATGTCGTGCGTCGGGAAGGTGGCCGAGCACGCCAAGCTCAACCGCCGCACTGACCACCTTGAGTCTAACGAATGTTATACCCACAATATTATTGGGTTTCGGTCGGGGCTCTCGACTGAGGGCGTCATGCAGCTGATCAAGCACCAGGTCATTGACTCCGGCGCCGCCAACACCAAAGCGATTCTCAGCTTGGATTCGGAAAAGGCTTTTGACAACAAGTCGCACGCCTTTATTTGGAAGAGCTTGACTGAGTCTCACGTTGGCCAGCGTACGTGCGATTTCGTGCACTCCTTCCTTTCCACGACGTCCACTAGACTGAAAGATTGACGAGTTTTTGACACACGATATTACACTTGGGCCAAAGGGGAACACCTCAGGGGTCAATGATCTCCCCTACGCTGTTCAATATCTGCATGATCAACCTGTGGAGGGCCTTGAACAGGGTACAATCACACGATCTGCGCGGACGACATCCCCAGCTGGTGCCTCAGCGGATGTGAGGGTCACGTCGAAAGTGCTTTGAAAAAGGCCACCGTTGTGATGAACCGCTATCTCATCCTCACCGGCCTACGGCGCTCTCCCGCTAATTCCGAGCTCTTACTCTATAAGAAGAGGCCCAGAGGTGTTTTTCACCAGTTCTGGAAGCCAGCAATGGAGGGCCACATTAGGTTATTTACCGGTAACGGCTCCCCATTTCCGCGGGTGGACGCTCTCAGGGTCATAGGAATGGTTATCGATTCTAACAGAGCCAACGGAGCCACCGTCAAACGCATGTGTTGCAAGACCGAAAGCGCCCTCGGGCTGATTCAAAGAATCGCTAACAGGCACCGTGGAATCACGGAGGACAATTTTATCCGGGTTATCCACGCATTTGTGCAATACCACCTCGCTTGTTCCGCGGCTATGCACAACTGGCTCGTGTCGAAACGCAACAAGGTGAATGCCCTAATAAGAAGAGTCTTCAAGATGGCCCCTGGACATTCCCGTTCGAACGCACACTGAAGACCTCCTCGAGTTGGAATCCCCAATTCGAAGGAATTGTCGAAGCCCAAAAGCTTTCACAGTTTGTCGGACTGTCCGGCACCCCAGAGGGTAGAGCCATACTCGGTATGCTGGGACGCAACTCCCCGGTCATCTGTCCTGGCGATGTGAAGACGAACCAGGGGTAAAGCTCTGCTCGCCAGTGCCCGCTTGGACAATGATCGAACCTGCTTCGTAGTTGCTCCTTCGTACGCTCAAGAAGAATTCTTCTCTTCAGTGGTCATCTACTGTGACATCACTGCCGTCAGCTGCGCTACCATCCGCACTTCTAGTTTCAGCGTTCCGAAGCAGGTTGCCAATGCTCTTGCAATGACGGATGGTGTACAAGACACAATTTATACAGACTCCAAGGCCACTATCAAAGGATTTCAGATAGGAATGGTGGCTCCCCAGCTCCTACAGATTATTAAAAAAGCCAAAAACCTCACAAATCAGTCACTGGTCTGGTTTCCTGCTCACCTTGAAACCATTGAGGTTTCCTCGCTCAATCCAAACGAGGAGGCGCACTCGGCTGCACGATCTGACCTGTGCGCCGGGTAACGCGTCATCTCCTGCGCGACTCGAGCCTCTCTAAAAGAACTTGCTTGGGCTAGTTGGTAGATCATTCCTAAAACTTAATTAGAGCGCAAACACACGACACACTCACGCACACACACACACACACACACACACACACACACACACACACACACACACACACACACACACACACACACACACACACCCAGACATCAAACACGCACAGCGCTCTCTGCGAGCCTCTCTGCTCGTACAACGAGATATGCAAGCACCATTATCTCTCAAGAAGACTGCTGCCCCTGCCATACTCCTCGCTGTGCAGGGCCTAAGCTGTCACACTCAGACTGCTACAAACAAGCTCCTACCCGAGCCCTGCGGCACTGCACACAATATACCCTGAACGGTTCCCAAGCCCGGACTGCCCCCCTGTGTGGTGGTTATGCAGACTTCGAGCATGTCCTGTCAGGCTGCGCCTCTGCTGGTCCTCGTTCGCTCCGAGATGGCCTTCGTTCGCTCCGAGACAGTATATTTGAAATAGAAGACAACTGAAATGAAGATACTGGGCACCGCTTCATTCCTTGAAGAAGAAAAGCAATCCGAAACGGCATGACATCAAATGAGCCAAGAAGAAGATGAAGAAGAGGTGAAACAGTTTTCAGGCTAGAAACAAACAAATAAATAAACGAACAGCGGCTCCACCGATGCGGAAGGGCTTTTTAAAGAGGCCCTGCAAGACCTCTAAATAGTCATAGTATGGATTTGCTAAAGAAGCTTATTGCCTCACGAATTGATAGCCACAAAAAAATTCAGAATCCGTCCAGTACGAGCGGAGTTATAAATATTAGTCACACGCTGCAATTGCTTTTTCTCTTCTCTCGTCCCGACGAAAGCACTGGAAGCTAAGCAGGGAGGGATGGCACGGGGAAATAATGTACACCAAGCGCGTCTCCTGACCTTGAGGTCTTTTTCTCTTTTTTTTTTCTTAGAACGCATGGCTTTTCAGCGCGATCGCGCGTGCACGCGCGTACACTTCGTGGCCTCCCGCGGCGGCCCCAGAAAATCCCGAGTGCGCCATGCTCAAATCAGCCAATGGCGTGATACTTGGGCCTGTGACGCAGTGAACTTTGAGTATGTAGCATCAGTTGTCGAGAGAAGAGAAAGTGATGTTTAGCCGACTTTGGGAATTTATTGCAAATTCTATGCGGCGTGCTGCTCTGTAATATTTGGCTTGCGTGTTTTCGGGAACCTCGACTACCGATCGGCAGTGTTTTCTGACCATGCTCAAAAAGTGTTGAAGGGCCCCTTTAACAGCGAAGGTGCTCTTGCTCGAGCCTTTCATGTCCGCGATCCGTGGTAACGCTTTTGGGCATCACAAACGGGTATGTGCCACAGACATTTCGTGAATCACACTTTTCACCACTGGTTCATTAAGAATGAAGCCAACAGTTAGCCCAGTAAACAGGTATGTGCCACTCAAATCTTTGTGGCCTATCAGAAAACTTTCGTCATCATAAAAGCGTATGTGCGACACAACTTGGGTCAATCCCACTACAGACAACTTCCACTAAAGAGGAACAACGCAACAGTTAGCCCAACAAATGGCGTGTGCGTTACCATAGTCACGTCGATGCCACGTCATACTTTGTGGTTATAAAAGTTTGTGGCTATACTACAACCTCAAATCTTAACAAAGAGTATTTAATAAAGAGCAGTGATGCAACATATCCAAGTATCATAAGCGAAGGCTTCTTTGTAAACCTGTGTAAAATAGTAGTATGATCAACAGAGGAAGACTAAACTTTATTTTTGCCCTTGCTGGGGTCAAGGGAGATGGGGGGCCGGGAGACTAGCCCTACCAGAGCCCCCCCCTTCCTGAGGCGATGGACAGACCTTGGGTCTTGGCGGCGTCTTCGGCCAGCCGTGCTACCTAGAGTTGGTCAGTGCGAGAAATCTATACTACCACCTCAAAGCTTAGCAAAGAGTGTTTAATAAAGAGACGTGATACAACATATCTGAAAGACACGCAAAAAAAATATATATAAATGCGTTAGCCTGATGAAGGGAATGCCTCCAGGTTCGCTGTTTCATCGTTGTCCGTGAAGCGGAGCTGTTTTTTTTTTTTGTTTTTTTTTTTCGCCCTCCGTGGTTTGAATTGTGGGCTACACAAGTAAACAGCAATGATAAATGGTGCAACTAAAAATGTGAAGCAATCGTTCTTGTTTTTGTGCTTGGAGTTGTCGCGAAAATAACACCTTTGTACAAGCGAAAAGTTTACACAAATGGAGGTCCATCTACAAGGTCATTTCGCACCATTGTTTCCAGAGCGTGTCAGCAATAAAGAAGTTCTTACGTCACTTCGCGTTTTGCTCAGAAAAAGATTACAGGTGGCCATAAATAGACAGGTCCAACAGCGTTGCCAGGCTCCGATTCGCCAATATAACTTGAACTGTTTGTTTGGACGCGTATATTTCTGTCAGACTGCCTACGTTCACGTAAATGTTTGACTTGTCAGCATGCTTCCTCTGCCGCATTAAAGTACAAGATATGCGGGTCGTGCTACAGATATTCCACAACTCTTAAAGTCAATGATATCTAATGTAGACGATGAAATTGTGCTTTTCACACATTTTACCTTTTTTGCTTATTTCTCATAACGGCGCTTCACACCACCAATAGAGCCTCACTGGACAGGTGCCTGTGTAAATATCACTCACTCGGAATGACGCAGTATGTAACAAATATTGTATTCAAAACTCGGAGATCACTCACAATGTACAACAGCACATTTAGGAACTATCGCACGCACATTCGAGTCGCGTAGCTCACGGGCTGCACCTGCGTGTGCAAGGCATGTGCTGCGGTGAGAAGAATGCTTAAGTGAAGGACACACACAGGCATGCCTAGCGGACGTGGCGTATTACCTTTGTCAGAGTTTACTGCTCAGCTAGTGGATTCACGCGAATCATAATGAACAACGAGCGGAGAGCCAAGGAGATAGCTAGGGCAATGAAATATCACATCATGCTTCTTACTGAACTATCTGAATCCCGATGCATTTTAGAAAGGAGCGTCACATTTTAATTCTAAAGTGTTTAATGCCGGGGTCCACCAAGACTTCACTGCAGTGGCGTAGCCAGGGGGTGGCACACCGGGCCCAATCCCTCCCCCCCCCCCCCCCTGAAATTTGTTTTTCGTCGTGGCATATAAAGCACAAAATGGCACCCGACCACATCTGCCTGCCCGGCTCCCACTCTAAATCAAGGAGGTGCCCCCCACCCTCCCTAAAAAAATTCTGCCTACGCAGTGAACAGAGGATACATCATTTTTGCCACGGAAGTGATGTCGGTAAAATGTACAGGAACAGATCACCTAGAAGAAAAGGTTTCGTTGAAGTAGACTACCTGGGAATTGAACCCACGGCCTCTCGGTCCGCGACGAAAGGTGCCCGGCGTTCAATACACTGCGCCACTGACGCTTTTTTTTCTTTATTGCCTGGTTTATTAGCACAAAATACACAGCGCACAAGAATTCATATCTCTGAATTCATCATTTCACAAGACACTTATATGTACATTCTAAAAAATGGGACCGACAGCTTGTCCCGTGCTGCATAGTCAGAAATATTTCGCTGTCAGCAATCTGTCAAGTGTGGGTAACCAGTGAGGTGGCTCGTGCAGTTCACGTAACACACTTCTAACATATAACAGATATTCATGTAAATACACCTTAGCAGGTTTTGGATCTTCGTGCTCATGTCTAAAATCCATTCTAGTTTTCCACATGCTATGCATAGCGATAAGCATTATCAGGTCACATGGCACGTCATCTGCTAGTTCCCATGGCAAGAAGCGAATACCGAATGGCGTGAGCTGAAAGTCTTTCTTTATCGTCCTCTGAAGGACGTCCCACAGGAACACTGAGTCATAGCAGTCTAGAAAGACGTGCTCGATTGTTTCGGGCTTCCTGCAAATCATACAGTTAACACCCCAAGGAAAATAAAACCCTTTATCTTCGAGCCATGGTTTAACAGGGAGCGTGCCTGTGTGCAACAAGAACGTCTTAGTTGATGCTCTAATAGGCATTCTATTTACGCGTTTGAACACATTCTTATCTCGTCCTGCTACATACACTTTACGGTAAAAAGGTGCAGGGCACATAATATCAACTAAATCCTTATACAGTTGTTTTTTTTGTTACTGAGGCCAAATAGTCGAAAGAAAAATGCACTTGAAGAAACTGAAAAGCATACACAACTTCTCTCAAAAAACCCTTCACCGCCCCACACTGCGAGCCATATGACGATACAACATATTCCGGTAATTTATCCCGCAGTCGTACTTGCATCACAGCGCGTAAGAAACCATCACTCTGATCTCTTAAATAAAAAAAACCGCAAAACAATCTGTTTGAGGAACAAGTGCGACAGCCCAAGTCCCCCCTTTCTTTACCTTATGAAAAATTGGCCGCGTATCTGCGTGCTTCGCTGCAAATGTCGTCGAAAAACGATAGTCTTGTGCAGGCCGTACTACTATGTTTTGCCTTGCCTCAGACAGTGCCTACTCTACATTGAATTGGCCGCATCTGGCTGGCATTGATAAAATAGAGGTGGCGCTGCGCGAGATATGGACGCCATCGAAAAACATGAGCTTGAGCAGAACCAAGGGCCACTGCCAGAGGCAGCACTTCATCGTCGGCAAAGCGCTTTTTCGTGCAAAGCGTCGCATTTTCAGCACAGCCTAAAAGACACTACGGTCTTTAGAATTACGTATCTGTGTATTTTCTAATAAAAGAACACACACCTGATACTTACATATTAATGTTGCGCCTCAGGTATGCGTAGTATTTGCTTTTTGATCATATATGTTCACAAGCATGAACGGCAACACCAGTTCAAGATGGCCTGGGCGTTCAGAAAGTGGTTACAGTTTGGCCGAGTAGCTGAATCGGGTTACCGACAGACAGAGAGAGAGAGAGAGAAACAACTTTATTTATCCCAGCTTAAGGGAAAGGGGCTGCGAGAAGGCGAGAGATCCTACGCGCGGTAGGCCTCCTCTACCACCTCAGCCCACCTCAGGATAGCCTCCTGAAGTTTGGGGTTGGGGCTGCGCATGGCAGCCTCCCACAGCTCCTGACTACTTAATTGTTTACGAAGGCTCGGGGGGAGGGGAGTGATTTTGACACTGCCACATAATGTGGTTAAGGTCCGCTTTCCTCACAGAACAAAACTTGCAGTCTGAATTGGGGTACATTCCGGGGTAAATTTTGTGGCGTAAGGCAGGGGAGAGAAAAGTTCGAGTTTGTAGTCTACGCCATAGAACCTCACGCCTGCGTGAGGACTGACGCAGTAAAGGCGGTAGGGTTCGGCGACCGAGGCGATAATGCCCGCAAATGTCGTGGTATGTCAGTAATCTCTCTTTAGATGTAAATGCAGGAGGGAGATTATTGGTTTCTGAAGCGTACCCTAGGCTAGCCTGCGCTCGGATCGTTAAAGCTCGAGAGAGCGCTTGCGTGGGCCACTTCATTACCAATTAGGCCTGCGTGAGCAGGTGTCCAGATTAACGCAACAAGTTGGGAGGGCGGATTACGAGAGAGAATGGCTAAGGCTGTCTTGCAAACCCTACCCGCTCCGAAGTTGTATATGGCAGTTTTGGAATCACTTACAATGACGGACAAATTAGCAATTAGAGCGGCGAGTGCCACCGCGGCCTCCTCCGCCTCTTCCGAAGACGAGGCTCGAATGGATGCTGTCGTTGCAACAGAAACACCAAAATTTTTGCGTTCAAGTATCCCAAGAAAGACTATCGTCTTTAAAATATTAACTCTGCCAGTACGCTCCCAAGTAGATCCCCATATAAATACGGCAAATATTCGGTGCAACCTTTGAACGCACACTCGTGACATACGTAATACTTACAGCATGTAAAAGACTTTCGCAACGAGAAACACATTACAAACTGCTGCGCGTGCAAAGATCGAAAAATCTCGCCCACCCCACTTAGTCGTTTTTGTCCTAACATGCTCGGTTTCCGCGGCCCATTGCTCAGTGGTTTCCCGATAATACTGCAAAGGAACTCCAAGATACTTCGGACGGCGTACTTCTAAATGTGATCCCTTGCATTAGTTCTGGTTTTTCATTCCACTCGCCATGCCAGAAACCTTGACACTTGTGCCAGCTGATTGCGCTTCCGGTGAGACTGCAGAAGGTTCGTGCATCCCTTATAGCCTCCTCTACACTCTTTTTCATTTTGACAGAATATCGCGATGTCATCAGCATACGCTAACACTTTTATTTCATGTGACAAGAACTGATATCCCGTTATCTTTGTATTGTTAAACACGTTCAAACAAAAGGGTTCCAAGTATATTGTGAACAATAGAGCAGAACAAGGGCATCCTTGGCGCACACTAGATTTCACATGTATGTCCGCGCTAAGTTTTTTGTTGATTACTAGTTTGGCAGAGCAGTTCTGGTATGCCATTTTCATCCCGTCAGCTATTACAGCGCCTACACTAATGTGATCAAGCAATGCAAATAGTATTTCATGACTTACTCTGTCAAAAGCTTTTTCTAAGTCTAACTGCAGCATTGTTATACATCCACAGGACGCATCGCAACACTCCAAAATTGTTCTTGCCTTATGAACATAGCTCGGCACACTCACTCATGAGTGCACTCAACTCACACTCACTCACACTCATTTGAACGTGGTGAGTTGAGTATGAGTGAATACTCATGAGTGTGAGTGGACGGTGAGTGTGAACGTGAGTGAGTAGTCATGAGTGTGAGTGGACGTGAGTGTGAACGTGAGTGAGTGCGAAGGCTGAAAAAATTGTGGTGAGTGAGTTTGAGTGAGTACTCCCTTAAAGTGCCGACCTATGGAGCTCGGCACACTCACTCATGAGTGCACTCAACTCACACTCACTCACACTCATTTGAACGTGGTGAGTTGAGTATGAGTGAGTACTCATGAGTGTGAGTGGACGTGAGTGTGAACGTGAGTGAGTAGTCATGAGTGTGAGTGGACGTGAGTGTGAACGTGAGTGAGTGCGAAGGCTGAAAAAATTGTGGTGAGTGAGTTTGAGTGAGTACTCCCTTAAAGTGCCGACCTATGCTTATGAATATTATTAAAGATGGCTTCTTCCTTTAATTCCGCACGTTTGGTGTGAACCGACAACACTGGTAATCACTGTTTGAAGTCTGTTTGCCAAAACTTTCGTGTATACCTTATAGTCTACATTAGTGAGACTAATGGGCCTATAGTTTTCCACCGACTGCAATTTTTCAGCGTCTTCAGTCTTTGGAATGAGTATTACATGACTTGCTCGAAACGATAGAGGGAGTTGCTTCACATCATATGCCTCCATTAATACGCGATGTAGCATCTCTGTCATTTCTTCCTTGAAGGTTTTATAAAACCCTGCCCCTATGCCATCGGGTCCAGGTGACTTGCCCATCTTAAGGTCATCAATTGCATGCCCAACTTCCCCTATCGTAATCGGCATCTCGAGACTCTCCCTAATGTCATCCCCTGGCTTTGGCATCAGTGTTAAAAACTCTCTTATAAATGAATCTTTAACTTTCATTTCTGAGCCCAACAATTTTCGATATCTTTCAAGAAATGCCATTTCGATAAAATCCTGCTCGGAAGAAAGCATACCTTCGTATTGTATTTCTTTAATATCATTTTTCGTTGCATATCGCTTTTCTTCTGCAAGCGCACGTTTTGTGGGCACTTCACCCATCGTAAAGCGTTCTGCACGCGCTCTTATCACTACACCCATATATCGTTCTTCCGCGATGCGTTCCATCTGTCTTTTGACATCCTTGATCTCATTGCAAAACAATCCCGGTATGGTGCTATCTGCACTTCAATAGGTAATCGAGCGTGTTCTGCAGCTCTTTTTTCTTTTTGCTTTTCTTTATATCTTACCACTCCTGCTCTCTCGATTGCGTACATTCTAACTTCATTTTTAAATTGTTCCCAGACTTCTATAGAGCTCGTTTTCTTATTTAAAAGAGCATCCTGAGCCTTCTGGCTCACCACTTTCACGAAAGTCTCGTCTGGAAGTTTTTCGTTTAACTTCCATAAATCCCAGTTAAACTTCACATTTCTCTTTTTCCTGCCAACTTCGAGCATTACAAGACTGTGATCACTGCAGCTAATGTTCCACGGTATAATTCGCGCTTAAAGGCGCGATATTTTCAACCACATATATACGATCTAGTCTAGCATGGCTTTGATGCTGAAAATGTGTAAATTGCACATAGCTGCCTCGGAGAAAATCACCAATGTCTACTAAACCACACTCTTCAGTTATTGCACACAACTGTAGGGCATTTTTATCGTGAACTGGTGCATTCTTAACACTATCCTCGGGCATGCAAATACAATTGAAGTCTCCGAGCAATACAACAACTCTATCACACTTTAGGAAGGTGGCTACATAATCAAAAAAAGCATTTCCTGTCGGTGGCTATATTTGGCGCGTACACACAAACGATTCGCCATTCTTTTCCACATAAAAAAATCACACAGGACCATAGGTCGGCAAACTCACTCATGAGTCGACTCACTCAGACTCACATGAGTGAGTCTGAGTCTGAGTGAGTCTGGGTGAGTAATATTTTCGTGAGTTTGAGTCCGAGTGAGTCCGGTTAAGCAAATATTTTAGTGAGTCTGAGTCCGAGTGAGTCCTGTCGAGGAAAATTTTGGTGAGTGTGAGTCCGAGTGAGCCCTAAGCCCGAAATGTATTTCTTAAGTGAGTCAGAGTGAGCTCTACACTGTTTGCCGATCTATGGTTCTACTTACTCAACTGCAGCATTCCTATCAGCATTACGTAAGTAGGCTCAAGTTTATACTCAGGCCGAATAACCCATACTTCGAAGCACGAGCGTTCATACGCCAGCTCAATATTTCTTGATCAGAAGCGTGAGTTACGGAGGAGGGGGGTGCCATGACCTCCCTTCCAACCCCGAAAACTGTTCCGGGAATTTTTGATCAAAATATTTCACGTGAGTCATCTCTTTCAATAAAAGGTGGATTGCAAACCCTGATATCTCATATTTGAAGGTACGAGACGAAAAGGCGCCAAGCAGAGCCCCGATTATGCGAGATATTGGTCATAAAGAGCATTGACACCAAGTTCAAAAAAGCCAATTGTACGCTAACGGACTCATGAGTCGGCTCACTCAGACTCAGATCGAGCCGTGAGTCTGAGTCTGAGTGAGTCCAGCTGGGAAAAATTTTTAGTGAATCTGAGTCCGAGTGAGTCCGGTTGAGGAAAAGTTTGGTGAATCTGAGTCTGAGTGAGTTCCAAGGGCAAAATATATTTCATGAGTGAGTCTGAGTGAGCTCCACATGTTTTGCCGACCCATGCACAGGACTAATCTTCCATCATCAGAAGTCACGACCCTTTCTTCAATGATACCAATAGAACTCTTTAAAAATAAAATGCACCCTCCAGACTTCCCAACAGCATGGCATACACATACATATAATTTGTTTTAAAAAGGTTCACCATGCGATCCGCCTGCTCAGCGCTCTCAATCTTAGATTCTTGCAAGGCTAATACGTCTACGTCATTTTCGATTAGCATTCTCTTTAACTGCGTTTGCTTTTTTTGCGCCGCTAATCCTCGTATATTTAAAGTGCCTATCTTCAGTGCAAAGCCCGAATTCGAAGAAACCGAGAGCGATGAGACAAGTCTCGCGCATTGCGCCTGTTTCATATTATCGGGTGACAGACTTACATCTTGTCGCTGTGCTTGAAGTGGCCTGGCCTTCTCAGGCGAGGCCCTAGTGTTTTCACTGGCGGCGCACATTTTTAACTTTCGACACTGCACGTCTATCCCCAGCTCAGTCGGGAAGTCTCTCAAACCAACATACCCGCTAAGGCGGGTCTGCTGGCGGTGCCTTTTTCTCTGCTGATGATGCCGACCTACTATCGGGCGGCACCTTGGGTTGTATCTTCAAGGTTGGTCGCCTGACGAACGGCGCCTTCGGAAGTGGTTCACCGGCAGAAGCTGCCCCGTTATCGTTCCCTTTATCTACCTCAAGCGGCCTCTTTACGACCACTGGCGTAGAGTTTTGCTCGTACTCCATGTCGGTGGGGTCCTTAGCTGGTCCGTCCGCACCGGTCTCGCTGGTTTCCTCGGGAACGTTCTTCTTCGCTGTGGCCTTGTCCCCTTCCGTTGCTTCCTTTAGCCTGGCGGCGGGTACAGCCGCACCTTCGTTCTTGTCCTTGTTCTCCCCGGAGGGTGTCACCTGCTGTTTACCTTCAGTCTTCGCCGAGTCACCGCCCCCCGTGACGGTTGCCTCCGCGTCAGCCTGGTCCATAAAACGCTCATCCATAGCTTCGCTTCGTCCGGAACCTGTCATGTTGGCGTAACTGCGCACGCACTGGGTCTCGTCGTGGCCGAAGCGACGGCAGAGCCCGCAACGTGGTACTCGGCACTCGCGCCGTATGTGTCCGGTGCCGCGGCACCGGAGGCAGAGCGGTGGTCTGCCTGGAACGTGCACGAGCGCATGGTCTTCTCCAACGCGAAGTTGATGCGGCAAGTCTTCTACGGTGTATCCGGACTTCAAACGCAGAGACACCAAACGCGTGTGCGACCCTTTGTCTGCGCAGCCTTGTACACGCCATTTATCCCGGGAAATTTCGCTCACAGTTCCGAAAGGCAACAGGGCGGTTCTTACGGCTTCATCCGGAGTAGTATGCAAAAGCCAGTATAGCTTCATCCGGATATCTTGGTTACACGGGTTTATCACCACACATTTGTGATCCTTGACACTGAAGGCTGCACTTGAAAGAATCTTCTTCTTGGCGTTTTCGTCCTTGAACGTTATCGCCCACACGTGGTTCATCTGATAGGCCCCAAGGGCCACCACCTCCGGCATAAGCTGCAGTTTGCTCAAAGCATCGCGGAAATGCTCAACTCGGTAAGGTCTGGCCTTTACGTCAGCGTGCGAAAAATACCGTTGTGGTTACGGTCGTACCTGTAGGCAACTGGGGCAAAATAAGCTGGTAGTCCTGTGTCGAAGTCGTGTCGCTGAACCTGATACCGCGACCCGGCTGGGCCGCTGAAACCGCCCCTTTGGAGGAGCACAACATTCCGCGTCCGTTCACTACGGTGGCCGGAAGTGGAATGCGCCACCGATGCTCATGCACGAAGCTTTGCAAGCTCACCTTGTATCTCTCATACCTCCTCCTCACAATGATCTTCGTCGGTGGGCTGGTGTCGCCATCTGGATGCGGTGAAGTAAAGTACTGCGTCATGACTCGAACGAGTGCCGACAGGGAGCGCTTCGGTAGTTTAAGCGCAACGCAGGCTTTCATCATCATCATCATCATCATCATTTATTTTTCCCTTAAAGGCCCTTGTTGGGGTATTACATAAGGGGGGGGGGGGGGTAACATAGAAAGTTAGACATGAAACTTGTCAGGTCACAAATTTGAAACACACATCTCAGAGAAATGGAATACCTTATGGAGTGCATTAATGTAAGGAACGTTACGATCGGTGTAATGCGCCGCGCGATATTATGCGGTTTGGTGACGACACAGCATGTGCCTTGCCTTTCGCGTCGTGTTACCGTGATGACTCGTCAGCAGACTAGTGCAGTTTCCACATGCACCAACGGCGTTTCTCCGCCACCTACTACCTCGAGTGCCGTAGCACCGGCTAATAAAACTGCAGCAACTAGCGGCATGGAAAGGCAACGACGTTGTTGGGCGAATGTCGCGCAGTGAGTGATCTGGTGCAGCGAGGGAGCCGCCAGTGGTGAACGTCTTTCCGTGTTCACGGCTCAAGCTATGGGCTCTGCCTCTCACGTTCCTCAAGAGCTGTGAGGTAAATGTATGAGCACAGGCGTAGGTTACCTTATTCCTGGGGAGCGCACGATTTGGTGTCTCGTCAACTTACGACGCTTTCAATCAGTGCATATCGAGTACCAGTGTTCCCTACGTGCTTGTTGCTGCCAACTTTGCGCGGTATTCACCCTGTGCTGTTTCCGAGTATGTTAAATACTTCAGCTAGAGCAAGGTTCAAGTCAAGATCGTGGAAGTTAGTCGTCGGGATGGATATGTGCCACTAGGCGTCAACGTTGGTGTATTCACGCAAAACGGTGCTATAGCTGAAAACACCAACAGAAGTTGTACAAGCTGCCATACATCAATGCATAATGAACAATCAACAACTCCTGTCAAGACACGGTTAACTTCCGTGTTATACCGATTCCTATGTCGCAGAGATCAACCATGTTTTTTTTGTAACCGCTCATGCACGGAAGGGAAGTATACACTGTAGGAAAAGAAATAAACATAAACATGAAGAAATAACGAGCCCAACGGAGTGCATTGGAAATTAAAAGACTTGTACTAAAGACTACGGACATGAGAAAGGACACTAACATGTCCGTCTACAAGATATCCTGCAGTGAAAACGTCCCATACGCACAGTAAGTGTAATAATTACATCAACGATACAGTGTTCTGTACATTCTTCTCGCCGGCTTTCTTAACTCCTAGTGCGAATATTGCTTCCAACAAAACACTGACCCAAGTAACCCATTTACGAATTGACAATGTTAAAGATCGAATCGAATTATATTTCTTTAATGCTACTCCGTGACACGGAACAGAGGATACAGCAGGGACGCGACGTAATCAAGCGCTAACTTTATCATCAATTATTACTCGTTCCGTTAGTACATTAAAATACACAATGCTGTAAGACCCATAAATAATTAGAACTAACAGATAAGAAAACCAAAGAAGGTATTAGGGGATATCATATATAGTAATTATGATGTAAACGTGGAGAAAGTTACATGCACGAAAAGGTAACTTGCCGCAGTCAGGGACGGAACCAGCGACCTTAGAATAACGCGTTCGATGCTCTTTACCAACTGAGCTACCACGTCGGTCGTCCCCCCGTCCACTTCATGGGCATATATGTGCATCTAAACCTGGGAATGTTAGTCAGCGCCGCTAGAAGCCATGACGGCGAGTGTGGAACACCCTTTACAATGTTAAAAGGCATGTGCTTTCGTTTAAATGTGCGCATACTTTCGCGGTGCACAATAATTGAAGTGATTTTTTCAACTGCCCTTCGTACTTTGGTGACATTTTTTATAATAATTAAAATATTTCCAAGCATTGAAAAATAATTAGATTTCCGTCTTTTGGGGCTTCTTTTGTGACTATTATGTGCTTGTTAGCTCGGTAGCATCTGTCAACTCTGCTGTACGCGAACCATGCAGTGCTTGACCATGCTGTCATTCTTCGTTAATAAACAACGATAAACCTCGTCTTACTTTCTTGATTTTTAGTAGACCAGTGGAGACTAGTGGGGCTTGCCAAATTTCAGTGGCACATATCCATTCATGGTGATTGCCGGTTTACGCCGATAGTACCGTGAAAAGCTCGACTAAGAATAGCTTGGTTGTTTAAATATGCGATTACAAAACAAACATTTCAAACTTCAAACTAAATTTCTCGTAACTTCACAAAAACACGCGTCCTGTTACGAAAAAAGAGTGGCCGTGCTTTTTTTTTTATGGTACCCGTATTTGAAATCAGCTGTATCATCCTAACATCGCATCTTCATATGCAGCGTAATTGTTATTAATCTGTTATTACTATTATTTTTGTTTGCTTTTCTGTTATTTTTACGTACCCCACTACCTTCTGTAATGCTTTGAGCGATTGAAGGTAAAATAAAGGAAATGAAACACGCGGTCGATTTGTTGAGTAAAGCATTTTCCTGTCGTCCTCTGGTTGTAATCACTCCAGTGCTAAGAATAAAAAAACTTCCCCATCTCCCGCTAAAGGGAACCATGTGTGGACGCGAAGCAGCGGGCGAAATAATTAGCTTGAGCGGGAGGACCGTCGCCACTCTCATTTCACGGCAGTGGTCCGGGCGCTCATCACGGCGCTGCACAGGAGAGAGAATGAGGCGCGCGCGCTCCGTCATTTTTCATACCGCGGAACTACCGTGGCGCCTCCAGAGGAGTATGCAGTTGTCACACCACCTGTCGTGCCCGCCGCTGCGTAGAGGATTCCTAGAGTAAAGGACGGGGGGGGATCGTAGGAGAGGAGAGAGAGGGGGAGGAGACGTGCATGCGCTGTGGGGGGTGTGGGACGCGGGAGCAGCTCCGTAGAGTAGAGGATTCCTAGAGGAGAGAGAGGGGGAAGAGGACGCGCATGCGCTGTGGGGATGTGGGACGGCGGAGCCGCTCCGTAGAGTAGAGGATTCTTAAAGGAGAGAGGGGGGAGAGGACGCGGATGTGCTGTGGGGATGTGGGACGCGGGCGCCGCTCCGTAGAGTAGATGATTTTTTAGAGTAGAGGAAGGGGATGAGCGCAGGAGAGCATAGGGGAGGGGACGCGCTGTGGGACGCGGGGGGCCGCTCCGTAGAGGAGAAGATTCCTAGAGGAGAGAAAAGGGGTGAGCGTAGGAGAGAGAGGGGGGAGGGGACGTGCATGCGCTGTGGTGGTGTGGGACGCGGGAAGGAGGGACGGACTAAGCCCCCTCCAAACACATGCAAGCAAGATTAAGGAATGGGGTCAACCTGGGCGACAGACACCACCTGCCTAGCCATTGCTAAGCAGCCTCTCTGTGCTCTCGGCCATGACTCTGATGACTGTGGTAGGGTTGACGGCCTTCATATTACTACAGTGTTCTGGTTCGCATAATGGGTGCTTCCCTACTTCATGAAAGTGGCCGGACGCGGGACACGGGACGCGGGACGCGGGACGGGGGACGCTGGACGGACATAGCCTCGAGCATAAGATGCTTCGCATCTAAAAGGAGTTGGAGAAATAGGGCAACCCAAGCTCAAGTTTGGGCGCGACGCTTGCGCGGCCGAGCTATACGTTACTGGGAATAAATGCTGCCGGCAATGGCGGTTGATCGCCGGATTTGGCCGTGGCAGCGGCGGACACCTGCGCGCATGCGCTCCTCATTCGGCCCGCACTGTTAGTCAGCGATAGTTACATTTTGGTGCACCACAGATGCAGTCTGAGAGCTCTGCACGTGCGCGGAAGCTGGGGTGGCAGTACTGCGGCGGAAGGAGCGCCGTTGATATCCCCAGTTACCACAAGAGCAGTGGCGACGCTCCACGTTGGTTTGGGGGCCTATACATCATCATCATCATCATCATAAGCCTGTCTACGCCCACAGCAGGGCAAAGGCCTCTCCCATGTTTCGCCAATCAACCCGGTCCTGTACCTTTCTGCTGCCACGTTGTACCTGCAAACTTCTTAATCTCATCTATCCCACCTAATTTTCTCTCTCCCCCTCACGCGTTTGCCATCTCTTGGAATCCAGTCAGTTACCCTTAATGACCAGCGGTTATCCTGCCGACGTGCTACGTGCCCGGCCCATATCCATTTCTTCTTCTTGATTTCAACTATGATATCCTTAACCCCCGTTTGTTCCCTCACCCACTCTGCTCTCTTCCTGTCTCTTAAGGTTACACCTATCATTTTCCTTTCCATCGCTCGCTGCGTCGTCCTCAGTTTAAGCTTGAACCCTCTTTGTAAGTCTCCAGGTTTCTGCTCCGTAGGTAAGTACCGGTAAGATGCAGCTGTTATATACCTTCCTCTTGAGGGATAGTGGTAGACTACCATTCATGATTTGATAATGCTTGCCGAATGAGCCCCTATCCCATCCTTATTCTTCTAGTTATTTCACTCTCATGGTTCGGCTCCGCGGTTACAACCTGCCCTAAGTAGACGTACTCCTTTACAACTTCCAGTGTCTCGCCACCTATCGCAAAGCGCTGTTCTCTGCCAAGATTGTTCCACATTACTTTAGTTTTATGCATATTAATTTTCAGACCTACTCTTCTACTTTCCGTATCCAGTTCAGTAATCATAAGCTATAATTCGTCTCCCGCGTTACTCTCATCAATGCAATGTCATCAGCGAATCGCAGGTTACTGAGCCTATAACCAAACGCTGAACTCTGCCAGCGAATGGTTCAGATAGGTCGAACAAACCCACGAGAAGCGTCTACGCAGCGTCAGACAATGTTATGAGATGGATAAAACCTAAAACCTGTGTGCAGTAAGGTAGAGAGGTGGGCGAGTTGGAAACGACGCACGTTTGTAAAAATCAGATGAACAGGACGGAGCACAAGACGAGGACCACACAGTACAGCGCTCGTACATGTGTCCCTCTTGTCGTACTCCGTCCTGTTCGCGCAGATATTTACAAACTGAAACCTCCTAAATGATTAAAAGAGTTGAAAGTTGCGCTAGTAATTATTTTGAAATTGGATATATAAATTTGGTTCTGCATTCTACAAAATCAGTGGTGAGTTTGCGCCTGTGTTCGTCTTCCTTTCTGCCGTCCAGTTTCTTTGAACTATTGGCGATGAACAGAATATCTCCAAAAGCAATCTAGAATATCCGTCAATGAAGCAATAATATTCCTGAGTATATCTTTTGCACCTTATTTGTCGACTCGTCATATAAATAAAAAACTTCCCCATCTCCCGCTAAAGGGAACCATGTGTGGATGCGAAGCAGCAGGGGAGATAATCAGCTTGAGCGGGAGGAACGTCGCCGCTCTCATTTCACGGCAGCGGTCCGGGCGCTCATCGCGGCGCTGCACAGGAGAGAGAATGAGGCGCGCGCGCTCCGTCATTTTCATACCGCGGAACTACCATGGCGCCCCCCAGCGGAGTATGCAGCTGTCACACCGCCTGTCGTGCGCGCCGCTCCGTAGAGGATTGCTAGAGGACAGGACGGGGGGGGACCGTAGGAGAGGAGAGAGAGGGGACGTGCATGCGCTGTGGGGGTGTGGGACGCGGGAGCCACTCCGTAGAGTACAGGATTCCTAGAGGAGAGAGGGCGAGAGGACGCGCATGCGCTGTGTGGATGTGGGACGCCGCTCCGTAGAGTAGATGATTCCTAGAGTAGAGAAAGGGGGTGAGCGTAGGAGAGGATAGGGGGGAGGGGACGCGGGGGGCCGCTCCGTAGAGTAGAGGATTCCTAGAGGAGAAAAAGGGGGAGGGGACGCGCATGCACTGTGGTGGTGTGGGACGCGGGAAGGAGGGACGGACTAAGCCCCCTCCAAACACATGCAAGCAAGATCAAGGAATGGGGTCAACCTGGGCGACAGACACCACCTGCCTAGCCGCTGCTAAGCAGCCTCTCTGTGCTCTCGGCCATGACTCTGATGACTGTGATAGTGGTTGACGGCCTTCATATTACTACAGTGTTCTGGTTCGCGTGATGGGTGCTTCCCTACTTCATGAAAGTAGCCGGAAGCGGGACGCGGGACGCGGGAGGGACGGACAGAGCCCCGAGCATAAGATGCTTCGCATCTAAAAATTCACCGGCGATTACGATACTCCCCCTAATGCGAATTCTGAGCGCAGCTGTCTAGGTGTTTTCATTTTGCTATAAGTTAAGGCAAACCATTTGACGGAGACATGTATGTATGTACAGTTGCATACCTCGCCGTGAGTAGGTGTGACTGACGCGAACAATTTCTTGCAACCCATTTCACATCAACAGGCGCAGACGGAGCGTAGCGCGACTGTCTCGCTAACCGTGTAACCGCGGAAGGCAGCGCGTGGGTGCGTTCCACAGCAGCCGACGCACGACGGCGCACACCACTGTGGCGCCGCGGCTGCGCGCCGTGGAGCCTGTCGTCTCGTCACTGTAGTTCCCTCTTCCTCGTGCTCTCTTCCCTATCACCATCTTTTATCCTCCGCTGCTCTCCGCGTTCGCTCTCTTTCATCCTCGTTCGTTCTACCAGTTACGACGACGCCAGACGCCGCTCAACGCAGGAACGGGTGCCTAAATCTCTAACCACACGTACGCGTTACAATGCGTCAGCGCGTGGCGTGTAGACTCGACGCTGCACCCTCTCCTTACGGAGGGAGAGGGCACGGCGCCGAGTTACGTGTCAACGCACGTTACGTGTGATCGCACGTAACTCGTACGTGGGGCTAGAGCTTAAAAGCTGCGCTCTAAAAGAACGGATGCACGCTTTATGTTGGGGAAGCGCCAACTGTTCTTGAAGTTTTGACTATCCGCAGTAGTAGCAATGTAACATTCGTTACATATTGCCACAGAAACTGCCAGCGCTCGAGTGCTACGCGCAACACTCTGTGCATTGCAGACGCCGCGAACCAAACGAAACGCCAACAGCCCCGCTACGTCAAGCGAAGCCAGCCGCAGTGCATGTGCCAGCCCTGCATGCGCCCGCGTTCGCTCTCTTTCGTCCTCGCTCGCTCTATCGGTTACGCCGACGACGGCAGTGCCGCTCAACGAAGGCACGGGCTTCTAAGAGCCGCACTCTGAAAAGCAATTAACACGCCATTTCACTATATGAAACACGGAACTGATACGTCGGCTGAAACGGTGACCTTTCTTTCCTCCTCTGTGGCTTTCTTTCCCCTCTCCCCTCTTCCCCATTGCAGGGTACCCTACCCGACTGAGCATTGGTTAACCTCCCTGCTTTTCTTTTATTCTTATTCCGTCTCTCTCTAGCATTCCCCAGCGAAGCTGCTAAGCACACGACACAGAGATGACAAAGAATTTCGAACTCTAGCCGATCACACACCCTATAAATAAGTCCGAAATGCCTGCCCAGATAGTCCCTTCTGAGATAAGCGCAAGCTCCTTTGCAGTTTTCCATTCGTGCAGCATGCATATTATTGCCACGACATGCGTCGTCTTGTTTGGCTTGCCGCATAAGCTTGGCGTTTCGTGCAGAATCTTCGTTGGTGCAGCCCGTGTGTTCCCTTCTGTGTCCACATGCGATTTTGCCCGTGGACGACGGACGGGCCCATTACAAATAGACGTTTTAAAATAGATGAAAGCGAATGGCAACTAAAAAAAAGGCACCTACCTCTCAAGGAAATAAAAAGTCTATACATGGAGAGCTAAATGTAATAAATAGAGGCCGGATTTTTAGGCACTAAAAAACGCGTTTTAGCCGCCAAAAATAGGCAGGTAAAACACCGTTTTAGGCCTCCAAAATTGTTAATATAGGCACAATAAATTTTTACATAAAATCAAATAATTTCAAACAAAGACGTGAGCAACCTGTATCTACGACAGCAAGCAAGAAAATGTTATTGTTTATGATTGAACAAAGGCACAACACGGTAGAACATAGTCATGCATTTCCCGCACGGTTCGCAGAACGTGGTCTTTCTTTATTTTAACTTTTTTAGCGCGCACAAAAGACGAGGACAAGAAAGGAGACACACGAGCGCTAAAAAAATTTGGGGACCCTTAAGCTTCGCCTTTAAGAGTTGAACGCGATAGGGATATCCCGTCCCTACTGCGTACTTCAATCACTTAGTTCAAGCTATGTAATGGGTAGTATGGTTTAAACCAGGAGAAATTATGCGCGGCAAATGTGGGAAATGTTTTCGAACTTGCTATGCACCCACTACGTGGTGTTAAGGGAATACGCGCAGTAAGGTGTGTGCCGTTTGTAATGGGTGGCTGGCTTTAAACTATGGAATCGTTATGATAGTCACATATTCTGACGCCCGATGGCAATTTACGCTTGTACCACGCAATATTTCTGGGATATCACATGTTATATTGCGACGCCTAGCTATATAAAGGACGCTTGCGTTTGCGAAGCATGAAAGTTATTTTCACTGCATTTCGAAGCAGAGGAAGTTATTTTCACAGTATATCCGAGCAGAGGCATGGCTGTGTGGTAGAGCACCTGCTTGCCACGCAGACGACCCAGGTTCGATCCTCACTCGGACCCGAAAATATTTATTAATTATTTTATTTGCATCTTTCTCGATTTTTCGGTCACGGACAAGATGATGATTTTTCGGTCACGGACAAGATGATGATTTTTCGCTCACAACCAACGACGCCGACGCCAAAATTTCTGCGAAACGAGCTCTTTAACCCTATCGCGTTAAAAGTTTAAATATGGATACATACCAACTAGCCCAGTTATCAGTCTTACTGCAATGGTCTTTCTTTTTATTGTCTAGTATGGTGAGTCAAGTGACCACCGTCGAATCAGCACACTTCCTGGGTCTCTTTTTTTTTCGGCACGGCTTAGAAAGGTAGCGCAGGAGGATAGATCCAGACCGCTAAAATACCAGAAGGGAGGATACCTCGTATTAGCCGGGTCTAATCGCATAGGGTCGATTTCTTTCCTGTTGGTTCACACTTTCAAGGGCCCCTCAGCAGGTTTAAGCATTTTAAGCAGACAAGTGTAATTAATGAATGCTCTAGGGGCTCATGATCACGTCTGCCAAGATTTGCAACGCTACGCATTCGCGGAACGACGTTGAATTTCAAACTGAACGCAGCTTTCCCTTATTCTCGCGTGCGCGCGCCCCAAGATGGCGGGGATGACGTGCAACAAGGCATGGTCCTGCTCTTACGCCGCTCCTTTACGTAGACATTGGTGCTTTGACGTCACTCACCGTACACTCTTAATGAAGTCCTGGTTAAATGCTGGGTATATCCAGAAAATCAGATGAAAAATGTCCTGCCTATATTCAGCACCTCACGCGGGACCTGATTAGGAGAGTAGCACGTGAAATTGCGAGAATTATTCGAGGCCACATGTATACTTTTGCGTAATCTGCTGCTTGACAGATGAATGAAAGCTGGAACGACAAAACACAGAAACTTAATGTGAGCGCGTTTTTACTTTTATTTTTTTTGATTTCGAATCGTAGCGAGATGCTATACACTAATCGGCCTTCGCTTCGCTTGCGTTCTTCTTCGCGCCGTTCCCGCGTCGTGCCGGCGACAGCCCTGACAACGCTTAGCTTGTTTTCGGTGCATCGTCTCTGACAGTAGTTTCAGCGGTGCAACGCGGTGTACAGCGGTGAGGATACATGATCCGTGCCGGCCTCTTCAAACGTACGCGCACTCATTCATCCCACAGAAACAGGCAATACACTACCGAGAACGTCGCAAAGACACAACATGGATGGCATACGTGCACGAGCATGCTCGGGTACGTCATGAGCATGTAACCTCGCGTGCGCGCGACGTGTTGATGCGTATGCGTCATGTTATCTTCCGGCTCCGATACCGAAGAGGGCAATGAAGGAATAGCTTGCGATGGCTACACGGGGCGAGTGACAAGGGTTACAATCTTGCCTCCTCGCATCATGGTTTCGTGGCTCGTAACGAAGAAATTTGAAAAATTATCGCGGTACAACACTCTTCATTGGGCACGCAACAGCTCCCAGTGTCTAACTACAATATGTTATGGGACCTGGTGAGGAGCCCTTTAAGAAGCAAATTACAAACAAAACAAAAGCCGCCTGCACATCACATTTTCTTTCTTTTGTTCCACACTCTCCTTTCCCCCTGACAGCTCTCCACGGTTTTGAATTCGTTCTCCACCTTACCGCGGCTAAACAGAGAGACACCCCTGTTCCCTTCCCACCGCCACACCCGGGTTTTCAGAGCGGTCCTTCAATTCCTTCGGGACACTGGACAACCTTCTGTAGAAGCAGCTCGGTGCGTCCTCGGCCATGGACGTCACTCTCCTCTCCTTCTTCCCTCTTTCCTTCTCTCTCCCTATTACCCTTTCGACGATGAGACGTGCTCCCATTTAGGGCTGCAGAAATAGTGTCTTTTCCTCTCCTCAACCTCTCCTCAACCTCTCCTCCTCCTCCAACCGCTCGCGCCATGTGAGCGCAGTCGCGTATATAGGGTGGCCGCCACGTCCCTTTTTACTGCTGCTAGCTGTTGTGTTTCGGAAGTTGATTGAACTAGAGGACTTGGTTGAACCTCTTTGAGTTTGGAAAGGTCAGTTTTGACATGTGAAATTAATAACGAATATCAAACCGCACTCGAAAACGAAATTTGAGCTTAAATAGTGTTCATATAGGCGTCGATTTGGAAAATACGCATTTATAGGGCACTTATCGGCATTTAGGCACGAACGACAAAAATAGGCATTTATATGGCACTATAAAAACACTATAAAATTCCTCCTGAACCTCTCATTCGTGCTCATGTATCAAAATGGCACGGCAGCAACGCAAGGAACAAAATAGGCATTTGCCTAAAATCCGGTCTCTAGTAATAAACTTAGTCAAAAAGCTACATGGGTATACACTGAAAATGCAAAAAAAAAATGACGCATGTAACTGAAACTATTTAATGAGGGAGAAAAAAATATAAACATATATAGCGAATATAGGAATAACAGATAATTTCGAAATGTACATAACATTTAATGAAGACAACGAGAAATTACGGCTGGCATATCATCTTCATCATCATCATCAGCCTGTCTACGCCCACTGCAGGGCAAAGGCCTCTCCCATGTTTCACCAATCAACCCGGTCCTGTGCTTTCTGCTGCCACGTTATACCTGCAAACTTCTTAATCTCATCTACCCACCTAATTTTCTGTCTCCCCCCTCACGCGTTTGCCATCTCTTGGAGCCGCGGAGCCGAACCATGAGAGTGAAATAACTAGAAGAATAAGGATGGGAATGGGGCTCATTCGGCAAGCATTATCAAATCATGAATGGTAGTCTACCACTATCCCTCAAGAGGAAGGTATATAACAGCTGCATCTTACCGGTACTTACCTACGGAGCAGAAACCTGGAGACTTACCAAAGAGGGTTTAACTTAAACTGAGGACGACGCAGCGAGCGATGGAAAGGAAAATGATAGGTGTAACCTTAAAAGAGACAGGAAGAGAGCAGAGTGGGTCAGGGAACAAACGGGGGTTAAGGATATCATAGTTGAAATCAAGAAGAAGAAATGGATATGGGCCGGGCACGTAGCACGTCGGCAGGATAACCTTCGGCTGGCATATAGTGCTTTAATAATCAGTGTACAGGAAGTTATGCCATATTTAGTGTGTTCTTTTTTAAGGCGAAAGCATTTAATGTCTCACGCTCACATCCGTCCGTCCGTCCGTCCGCGTCTGACCATCCTTCCGTCCGTCCGTCCGTGTCCGTCCACCCGTCCTCCATGTCCCGTCCATCCGTGTCCGTCCATCCGTGTCCGTCCATTCGTGTCCGTCCATCCATCCGTCCGTCCGAGCCCTGGCACGAAGCCAGGTGGCAGCCGGGGTGCGCAAACGGACGCCGGTCGCGTCGGACTCTACAGCGCTCGCGCTTTGCTTGCGTAGCGTCGCTGTGCCCAGCGTTTGGAATCATTCTGACCGACGCCGTCTCAATGGACACAGGCGTTCGCCGGAACACACTTTGGAATTTACAAAGGGTCCGTCAATTTAAGCGCTGGAAGGCGGATGGCGTTTGCGCGACGCGCAAAGGCGCGAGAAAATACGAACGCATGCGAACGGAAGAAGATTAGCCTCGCGTCTCGCTGCGATTCGCGGTAAAAAATTAAAAAAGAAAACACGCACACATTCAGGTTTGTGTGTTATCCCAGTGAGAGTGTAAAAGAAAAAACCACGCCATATCCACGAAGTGAATCATGATGAGTGGGCGAAGCTCGATCGTTTTCATCCATGGCAGAAAGAGAATGTGGGGTCTGGAACGCACTTATACTTCATGGTCATCAGCGTCATCGTCATCGTTATCACGTGTAGTGGGTACATTCCACTATACTATAACGCGCTTATACTTCATCGTTATCACATGTAGTGGGTACATTCCACTATACTGCGTCATCGTCATCTTTATCACGTGGAGTGCGAACATTCCACTATACGTGGCTACCTACCTACTACAACTACTACTACTACTACAGAGGAGGGACAGACCCACACCCTAAGGAGCTTCGCCCCTAAAAAGACATGGCATAGTCAGTCGAATGGCCACACGCTTTCGCCGTACACACTTTGGAATGTACAAAGTGTCCTTCAATTTTTTAGGGGCGAAGCTCCTTAGGGTGTGGGTCTGTCCCTCCTCTGTAGTCGTAGTAGTAGT
Organism: Rhipicephalus appendiculatus; assembly: GCA_030522465.1. Lineage (NCBI taxonomy): Eukaryota > Metazoa > Arthropoda > Arachnida > Ixodida > Ixodidae > Rhipicephalus > Rhipicephalus appendiculatus. The sequence goes on from JALIZH010021587.1 coordinate 126,550, forward strand.
AGTAGTAGGTAGGTAGGTAGGTAGCCACGTGTAGTGGAATGTACCCACTAAAGATGTACCCACTAAAGATAAAGATGACGATGACGCAGTATAGTGGAATGTACCCACTACACGTGATAACGATGAAGTATAGGCGCGTTCCAGTATAGTGGATTGTACCCACTACACGTTTTAACGATGACGATGACGATGATGACCATGAAGTATAAGCGCGTTCCAGACCACACATTCTCTTTCTGCCATGGATGAAAACGATCGAGCTTCGCCCACTCATCATCATTCACTTCGTGGATATGGCGTGATTTTTTTCTTAAAGGGGTGGTGCCATCAAATTTCGAGGCTATAAAACGCCTGTTGTGGGTTTCCTCTGTATGCAAGGACACTCCACACGAAGGGCCGGACACAGCAGACGTTTAGAATAAATTTTATTTCACTTCCAAAGTGTAGCTAAATGCTCATTCTCCCAATCGATGCCCATCGCTTGCGCATCAAAACTGACGTAGCTCTATAGGAAGGACAACGAAAGTTGTGGTTACGTCACACCAGATCTGTAGTGACGTGAGGGACATCCGGACCTGCGCCACCTCCGAAACGTACGTACCGGAAAGCATCGGTTGCTACATCACTCGCCGAGTTTCGATCGCTTCCTGGCTATGTGATGCGCATCTTCGCGCGAGCCTTGTGTGATCACGTGACCAAGTCTCCTGTAATTCTACGTCACTGCCCTAACTTGGCGCCCAGAAACCGAAACCGAAAGTTGTCTGCATAAAAACTATTTAGCGAGAATACGTGAATCTTGGTGCGTGTATCATGCTTCCTAGAGCTATAAGAAACGCTTGCAGTCAAGAACGTGCAAGCCACAAATTTGGTGGCACCAACCCCTTTAACGCGACTGCGAAATTCCAAGCGTGTTTGATACTTTGGGGTACCTCATTCCAGCTTTTGTAGAGTCGAGCTCGAGAGCATATGATGCGGTTTTTTGCACATGTTTGCTGTTCCAGTCGCACGGGGCGGAGTACCATTCGTTGTGTTTCAATATCACACAGCTGACTAAAAGCACAATAATTATTGCTTGCCAAAAAACTTTCCCCATCTCCCGCTAAAGGGGACCATGTGTGGATGCGAAGCAGCGGGGAGATAATTAGCTTGAGCGGGAGGAAACGTCGCCGCTCTCATTTCACGGCAGTGGTTCGGGCGCTCATCGCGGCGCTGCACAGGAGAGAGAATGAGGCGCGCGCGCGCTCCGTCATTTTCATACCGCGGAACTATCGTGGCGCCCCCCAGCGGAGTATGCAGCTGTCGCACCACTTGTCGTGCGCGCCGCTCCGTAGAGGATTCCTAGAGGAGAGGACGGGGGGGGGGGACCATAGGAGAGGAGAGAGAGGGGACGTGCATGCGCTGTGGGGGTGTGGGACGCGGGAGCCGCTCCGTAGAGTAGAGGATTCCTAGATGAGAGGGGGGAGAGGACGCGCATGCGCTGTGGGGATGTGGGACGCCGGAGCCGCTCCGTAGAGTACATGATTTTTAGAGTAGAGGAAGGGGGGTGAGCGCAGGAGAGCATAGGGGAGGGGACGCGCATGCGCTGTGGTGGTGTGGGACGCGGGAAGGAGGGACGAACTAAGCCCCCCCTCCAAACACATGCAAGCAAGGTCAAGGGACGGGGTCAACCTGGGCGACAGACACCACCTGCCTAGCCATTGCTAAGCAGCCTCTCTGTGCTCTCGGCCATTACTCTGATGACTGTAGTAGTGGTTGACGGCCTTCATATTACTACAGTGTTCTGGTTCGCATAATGGATGCTTCCCTACTTCATGAAAGTGGCCGGACGCGGGACGCGGGACGGCGGACGCGGGAGGGACGGACAGAGCCCCGAGCATAAGATGCTTCGCATCTAAAACAGCGTGCGCACACGTCAGCGCCGCCACTCAGTCGACATTTCCAACAGTGCAGCGACGTCAGCGTGATTGTCGCGCTTTCTTTTAAAGACGATAGTCTTTCTTGGGATACCTAAACGGAGAAATTTTGGTCTGTCTGTCTGTCTGTTTGTCGGCACGTCACACGATTGAGCTAGTTGGCCAAACTTTAACCCCCTGCCTTACGACCTCCAATCATGACCAAGAAGCATGTGTTCATACGGGTGAGCGTGGGCAATTAAAAATCAAATATTACGCATACCTGAGGCACAACATCAATACCTTAGTACTATTCACAGTGTTCCTTTAAAACAAAATCTATAGATAATTAATTATAAAGATCCTAGTGTTTATTACGCGGCGCTGCTGTGTACAAAACAAGTCTCCGCCCAGTGATTTAACTTCGACGCTGTGGCTGGCTGTGGTGCTGCCACCTGGCAGCAGCATTGTTCAACACAAGCCGATGTTCCCCGGTAGCGCTGTAGATGGCGTCCTCTTCTGTTTTATCAATGCCAGCCAGATGCGGCTGATTCATCGTAGAAGAGCGCTGTCTCAGGCAAGGCAAAACATATATGGCCGCTTGATGAAATACGACCCACTCTACAAGACATGATCAGAGAACGCAGAGAAAAGACCGACGACCAAATTTCAGCGGAGAAACGCCGGCGTCCGTCTAAGCGCGCCCGGAAAACGTCCGAAAAACGAGCCCAGCGGCTAGCCCGGCTATTAAATTGTGGTACTCATGCCGCTCATGCAGTGCAGTCGGCACAAGACTATCGTCTTTCGACGACATTTGCAGCGAAGCACGCAGATACGCGGCCAATTTTTTGCCAACTCAACATCGCGCCTCCCACAGGCGTGTTCGTGGGCGTTTGTCGTGTTTCGAACAAATTCTTTCGTGCCACCTGCAGCATGGAAATTTCCACTCTCGAAGGCAACAAGGGCGCACAGGCAGCACTCTCGTGCAGCTCCTTTCACTTCTATCGAACATTACAGGTAAATAAATGAACAGGTTATTGCTAGTTACATTACACGTCTAAAGATTTTTCTGCAGTAACGAATCGGATACGAAGTTCATTAAGGTTGAGAGCTGGGCTAGTTGGTGACTGATCATTATACCGTATGGTAAAGTAGCGCACTTTTTGACAGGGTACAAAGAACAGAAGAGGGACACGACAGTAGCGAGTGTCGTGTCCCTCTTCTCTTGTTTGTCCCTGTCAAAAGTGCGCTACTTCACCATACGGTATAATGAACGAATCGGTAGAAATAATGTCTCCACATACAAGTAAATAGTAACATTTCTCGACACGAATGCCACCAGGGGCGCTTTGCTTCATGGATGTGAGCGGTACATCGTCAGCGTGGTGAAATTGAATACGAGACATCGTAGCCAAGTGATGACATAACTTTTATTTCTTCGTGCGTGTGTCCGTAGTCTGTGCGATTTGGCCGACAGATGAATTCGTGCCGCTCACTGGCGATGTGGCGTGAGCACTGCTAAAGCACTGCTCCTCGGCAAGAGCAAACGCGGTGGGCGGACCCGATCTTCGCTGTGGGCGTCTCTCAATCAAACTCATTGACGCGCGAACTCGAGTACAAATTCGTTGATTCTGAGAAGGCCCCTGTTCAACTCATGACTGTCATAGTGCCGTTGTGACTGGGAATCTTTATATGCGGTGGACACGCTAAGTAGCAGCTTCATTGCATGTAAAATAATTTGGTCAGCTTGCACTACTTGAGTAAGGCTGGAGCCATCAGAGGAGCTTGTGATCACCCTAGCTTCTTCCAGCTTATTACCGTGGCTCGTCTACTCAGCCTGCTCGGTATGCTTCGGAGTAAAGACCGCGTCAGTTCGGTCTCAATTTGGATCGTACTAATTAGCTAGGGCTAAATTAATATGATATTGCACAGTATTGTCTTGAATAGTAATGTTTCAGTTAACACGCCAATAATTGCCTCGGGTGTAATTAGCAATGTGTTGATAAGTATGAAGCTAATTAACATAATAATAATTAGCACAATTCTAATAATCATCATATTATTTAGTAAGGTTTAATTAGCTTTCCTTTACTTAGCGCGCTCATAATTAACGTCGCGTCAATTATCATGGTCTTGGTTAGCACGGTCTTAGCCTTACATGGCTTCATTAGCGTGCTCTTATTAAGATATGGCTTCATTACCTCGGTCTTGGCATGACGGCTTAATTAGCTTGGTCATAGCATGTCCTGACCAAATTAGCTAGGGACACCACCCAGCCAATTAGCTCATCAGCCGGCCGCACTTCCTCGGGGAGCTAGCAGATGATAAAGACGACGAAGAGGGCGCGCGCCGGCCGAGCAGCGCGCTAGAATGTATACAGGCCGACCAGGATGATTACACACGTGGCCTCTGGTTTAGCTACGGTCGCGATGTAGGGCGCTCGGCCGGAACTACTCTCAGAGGCCAGGGCGCCGATTATTCTAAAGGAAACTTAGTGCAGACATTAAAAATTTCAAAGTGAATTTAAACAGCCCGTGCCTTTAAAAAATATAGTTAGTAAGAGTTTCTTACACTTTTATTGCATGGGTGCACTTCTGCACTCGGTGGAACGACAAACAAATGAAAGAAGATGCCTCTGGTTTGAAAACACCGCCCAATTTTGTCGACCGTCCTTGACGTGACGCCGCGTTCCATCGTAACCAATGGAACACAGCGCGCGCTGAAGGGTGGATCTGAGCTTTTCGTACTGTTGGCTCGTTCAAAAGGGGGTGTCGCCAGAGCTCGGAAAGATCCCGAGTTTCGCGAAGCTCGGGTCATCCTGCATAGCGCCTTATGTCACACAGTCTGCGCTACTTAGCTTCGTCGTAATATATTGATCAGGCGGTTCACTACTGCGGAATGAGAAGCTTTGCGTACATTTAAGACATTTTTGTGACGAGTAAGGGGAGTTTCCCAGTGGGCCCAGGTGATCGGACGCATTCAAGACAGCCCGACAAATACGAAGACATTATTAGATGCGAAACATCTTATGCTCGGGGCTCTGTCCGTCCCTCCCGCGTCCCGCGTCCTGCGTCCCCCGTTCCGCGTCCCCCGTCCCGCGTCCGGCCACTTTCATGAAGTAGGGAAGCACCCATTATGCGAACCAGAACACTGTAGTAATATGAAGGCCGTCAACCCTACCAAAGACATCATAGCCATGGCCGCGAGCACAGAGAGGCTGCTTAGCAATGGCTAGGCAGGTGGTGGATGTCGCCCAGGTTGACCCCATTCCTTGAGTCATAGCCGAGAGCACAGAGAGGCTGCTTAGCAATGACTAGGCAGGTGGTGTCTGTCGCCCAGGTTGACCCCATTCCTTAATCTTGCTTGCATGTGTTTGGAGGGGGCTTAGTCCTTCCCGCGTCCCACAGCGCATGCGCGTCCCCTCCCCCTTTCTCTCCTACGCTCACCCCCTTTCTCTCCTCTAGGAATCATCTGCTCTACGGAGCGGCCCCCCGCGTCCCACAGCGCATGCGCGTCCCCCTCCCCTATGCTCTCCTACGCTCACCCCCCTTCCTCTACTCTAGGAATCATCTGCTTTACGGAGCGGCGTCCCACATCCCCACAGTGCATGCGCGTCCTCTCCCCCCTCTCTCCTCTACGAATCATCTACTCTATCGAGCGGCTCCGGCGTCCCACAGCGCATGCGCGTCCTCTCCCCCCTCTCTCCTCTTGGAATCTTCTACTCTACGGAGCGGCTCCCGCGTCCCACAGCGCATGCACATCCCCTCCCCCCTCTCTGTCCTCTCCTACGCTCCCCCCCCCCCCCCCGTCCTTTCCTCTAGGAATTCTCTGCGAAGCGGTGCGCACGACAGGGGGGTGTGACAGCTGCATACTCCGCTGGGGGCAGCACGCTAGTTCCGCGGTATGAAAATGACGGAGCGCGCGCGCCTCATTCTCTCTCCTGTACAGCGCCGCGATTAGCGCCCGGACCGCTACCGTAAAACGAGAGCGGCGACGTTCCTCCCGCTCAAGCTAATTATCTCCCCGCTGCTTCGCATCCACACATGGTTCCCTTTAGCGGGAGATGGGGAAGTTTTTTATATTGGACGAGGACGGCATGACACACAAGAGAACACCACGATGATACGTAGTTAAAAGATAGAAAGTCTACAGGAAGGTTCCTTTCACGCGAGACGAAAGTCTAAGTCTTAAAAGTAAACGCGGTTCAGTCCCGCTCAACTGAGTTCTCGGCGACAGCACTCACGCGCACCGTCGTTGTGGTGACCGTAGCACCGGGCAACGTGGCGTCGAGTCCGTCGAGGTAGCGTCCATGATGGAAACACGCCTTCTCGTGTAGCTCCTTGGCTCGAGCTCGAAATCGATGTGCCGCACCATGACGGTTTGCTGGCGTCCTGGTAACGCTCGACCGGGTCGAGCGCCCAGGGCGCAGGGGTCCAAAGGCCCCGACGACAATCGTAATAAACAAATCGTACTAAATTTGTACTAAACATAAAAACACAGATTAAAGGTGGCTATTCCTTTTCCTTTTTTTCTTTTTTTTTAGTTCGGAGGAGGTACACATACGCAGGGCCTGCTGTCACATCACGCATGATTAAATCGTTTCGCACGAGAAAAAAAAATAAAAACGTTTGGGCTGCCCGTGATCATTCACGAAGCCATTACGTTTTTTATACCCCTTACCTTCACGCAGAAACCCTGCACGCCTTTCCCCAGATAGCTCTAGCTCTGTCAAACAGCGGTACTTCTGAAAAAAACAAAAAAAATATTTTTATTTCTGCGTTATTTTGAGCATCGAAATATTTAAAAGTACTGTCAAGAAGTCTGATAAGGATCCACGCAGATTCCTGGACCGCTGAAGCCTTGCGTTACATCAACGCCATGTCGATTAGACCGGCAGATGCAGTTGTCACGGCAGGGGCTTGCGACGCCGTTGTCAAATGTGCACTGAAAAAAAATGCACTTATTTAAATAGGTTAGCCATTTTGCAATCACTCTCAAGGAGCTTCTAACGAAGAAGAAAAACTTGCGAGATGGAAAAGCTTTCACAGGTATGCTCTGGGCGTATCAAGTTAAAAAAAAAAACAAGACAATGAGAAACAGAATTCTGTAGAATATTTCAGAAAACTGAAGAAAACACCCTGAGTATGAAACTCCCTGCACGTCTCAACAGTAGACAGCACTGCTCTTAGCTCGCTGAAAGTTTACATACTGCGCGAGCGTGCTATAAAATGAATTCGTAGAAGGCGGGATAAAGAACGCACAATTTCTAGAAATGAAACGTTATATGCGCGTTCTGTTGTGAGAGTGGAAAAAGTGTAATAATAATAATAATATAATCAAGAAAGGAATACATTGAAATCAAGGGCTCAACTATCATCATTACGAGAGGAAAGGCACGAGATTAGCGTTCGAACACCGTCATCTTGTTCTGCCTGCGCACTTTTTCGAGCTACCACCCACTTGTACGGCTCGCCCAATAAACCTCTTTTCATTATGTGGAGGGGCTGGGTACCCAGCATGAATAATATTTATTATTATTATTATTATTGTTGTTGTTGTTGTTGTTGTTGTTGTTGTTGTTGTTGTTGTTGTTGTTGTTGTTGTCGTTGTTGTTGTTGTTGTTGTTGTTGTTGTTGTTGTTGTTGTTGTTGTTGTTGTTGTTGTTGTTGTTGTTGTTGTTGTTGTTGTTGTTGTTGTTGTTGTTGTTGTTGTTGTTGTTGTTGTTGTTGTTGTTGTTGTTGTTGTTGTTGTTGTTGTTGTTGTTGTTGTTGTTGTTGTTGTTGTTGTTACCACGCCTGTTTATACACTTTATTTTGATCTATTGGGGTTTCAGCAAAATGTTCAAATGGTTGGCGCAGACCACGCCGCAATCCTTGAGAAGCTGCGCGATTATATGAGATCATTCTGTTAAGATCACGCACATGACGCGGAGTCGAGTATATTCGAGAGCTTACGCGAGCACCAAAGAAAACGCTGGAAGGTTCGATGACTGCTTCATAAAAGACAACGCGCTCCACCGATGATCAGATTACTTGATGGCCGAAGACTGTTCACGCCGCTATCAGTTTACTGTGTGAATCGCTTGCACGCTGTATTTTCATTTTCCGGGCACAAGTTCGCCCAAATAACAAGTTTAGTCTTGAACATGCCGACTGCTGCCTTTGTGAACGTCACGACCACGTGACATCTGGTGGAGGTGCTGTCTATTCATGATCCGGACGCCCCCTTCAAGCCTTCAACCCAGCCCAATTCGTGAAGAAGACACCGACACAATCGAGGAGAGCCGAGCTAGCCGCAGACTAAAAAAATGCCCCCCACCTCCCCGAAGGGAATCGTGAGGAAATGCGAATGCATTTCGCGCGTGCTTCACTCCATTTATATATGGTGGTTGTGGTTCGAAGAAGGAAAAGGCGCCTAATTTCTGCAGCCCTGGTCGGGAGCACGGCGCAGCACCTGTTTTTTTTTTTTTTTTAATGCGAAGCATTTCTTAGCGAACTTCCGCGACATTGAGCGTATCTATCTATCTATCTATCTATCTATCTATCTATCTATCTATCTATCTATCTATCTATCTATCTAGCCGCCTACGACTTTGTGCTCTCCTGGCCGTATCGGTAATGCGATTTATACCAAATTTTTTTATGACATAACATGACTGTAGGACGAACATAAATAGCTGGTCATATCATGAAAATCATGACTAACTTGTCATGAAAATAATGATTGACATGCCACGTTCATGGCGCGCTCGCGGCCGTTTCGTTAGCTTGACATACACCAAATTTGGGATTGAGTGACATGACTGCATGACGAACATTAATGACAAGTGGTAATATGAAAATTATGACTTCATGAGCGACATGACTTGCATTCCACGCTCATAGTGCGCTCGCGGCCGTTTCGTTAGCTTGATATACACCAAATTTGGTAGTGAGTGACATGACTGTATGACGAACGTAAATGACTAGTGGTAATATGGAAATCATGACTTGTCATGTGCGACATGACTTGCAGGCCACGCTCATGGCGTGCTCGCGGCCGTTTCGTTAGCTTGATATCAACCAAATTTGGTATATCGCGACGTGACTGTATGACGAACATAAATGACAAGTGGTAATATGGAAATGATGACTTGTCATGTACGACATGACTTGCATGCAACGCTCATGGCGTGCTCGCGGCCGTTTCGTTAGCTTGATATACAACAAATTTGGTATTGAGTGACATGACTGTATAACGAACATAAGTGGCAGGTGGTAACATCAAAATCTTGGCATGCATGTGATCTATAATGCCATTTACATGCCACGCTCATGGTGCGCTTGCGTCCAGTTCGCTAGGTTTACATACACCAAAATTGGTATATCGCGACGTGACTGTATGAAGAACACAAATGAGAGGTCGTAACATGTAAAACATGAGATGCAAATTATGTAAAGCATGATTTGCTCCTTCCTGGCTGCTTCGCATTACATCGATTCCCACAGTGCGTGGGATCTGCCGGCTTTTTCTTTTGCTTTTTTCAGTTTTTTTTTTATTTTTGAAAATTTTTTGTTCTTCTTTCCTTTTTTTTTCTTTTTTTTAATTTTTTTTTCATATAGAGCTCCGCCGAGCTCCCGCGATGCGAGCGCCCTCACGCACCAGAGCGCGCTCCTCCTCTCCACTCACTATAACACCTGCCGAGGCCGCCGCGGACAACGCCAACGCCGGATGCCTAACATAGCCCGACTAAGAAATGCATTCGCATTTAAAACTGGGGATGCGTAAAGCACGCAGCGATGGAGCGGTGTTTGCTACTGGAACATGCCAATCGCTGCTAATGTGCAATAAGAGACAGAAGACTCCGACTGGACACAAAGACTCGCAGTCCGCTTTTAGTTAACGCGCACGCTGCGAATTTTAGATGTGAAGCATCTTATGGCGAAGCTTAATCCGGTGGTGGTGGTGGTGGTGGTGGTGGTGGTGGTGTGCCGCGTGCCCACCCTTACTGCGCATGCGCAAACAGTTAAAGAAAAAATAAAAATAAAAAACCTCCTCTCCCCCTCCCTCTCCTCTAGGCATCCCTCCCCACGGCAACCACACCCTCACTGCGCATGCGCCTCCCTTCCTCTCTCCCCTCTTACACTCCCCCCCTCTCTCCATCCCTGCCCGCGGCGTCTAACTCCCCCCTGCGCATGCGCGTCCCCCCCTCTCTCTCCTCTCCTACGCTCCCCCCCTCTCTCCTCTACGCATCCCTGCCCACGGCGTTCACACTCCCACTGCGCATGCGTGTCACCCCCTTTCTCTCCTCTCCTCCGCTTCCCCCTCTCTCGCCTCGCGACGCCGACGCAGGCAGCGTCTGCTAGCGAGTTTCTTGGTTGAAAAAACCGACTGCTCGCGCTGCACAACCGTTCACTGGCCATCCCGTATATATGGCAATGGATCTTGACCTCCAAGGTGGTGCCGGTGGAAGATTTCGCCTGTGCGTTGTTGAACAATAAAAATTCGCAGCGTGCGCGTTAACTAAAAGCGGAGTGCGGGTCTCTGTGTCCAGTCGGAGTCTTCTGTCTCTCATTGCCCATTAGCAGCGATTGGCATGTTCCAGTAGGAAACACTGTTCCATCACTGCCTGCTTTGCGCCTTCCCAGTTTTCTCTCCTGCGCAACGCTGCGATGAGCGCCAGCGTCAACGCCGCCGCCAGTGTAAGCGTTAGCGCCCGCTGCTTCACATCTACACATGGTTCCCTTTAGCGGGAGATGGTGTAATTTTTAGAGGAGAGAAAGGGGGTGAGCGTAGGAGAGGAGAGAGAGGGGGGGGGACGCGCATGCGCTGTGTGGGTGTAGGACGCGGGACGCGAGAAGGAAGGAAAAGTCGACGTCATGGTCTACCTGCAGCGCGCCGTAGAAGGCAGACAACTCGCCCATCTGGGCATCAAGAACCAACAAAAGGACGACAACCATCAATACAATCTTCGACCTTCTACAAAAACACTCATTGTGCTGGTTAAACAAGAAAACGGCGTACTGGTTGTTTTAGTTGGCGTTCTTAATTTACGCGTCAAGCAACCACACAGGGCAGATCGTAAATAACCGTTTTACATCAGAAGTTGCGGTGTTGGTTGTCCAATATCAGCTGGGGAGGTGGTGCTTGTCACCACCTCCACAACTGATGGTGGCGGTGCTTGCGTGACCGCTTCGCTACATACATCCACTTTCCCCGAATTGAATGGAACGGGCTGTTTTTATGTTTTGGTGTATGATGTTATAAGACAACATAGGCATTCTTGTGCATTCTTAATTAACTGCATTGAACTTCGGTACTCTAGTTCGCTCATTCCGATTATGCGCTCGTGGCTCCTGAAATGTTCGCGTGAATTATGGAGGGATGTTTTACTGCTTTATTTATTCTCTTGATACTACGCTGGAAGAGAACAGTAGCCGCCACTAATGTCACTGGAACCTGGAACCTCCAAATACAATCGGACAGGGCAGGCAAGATTGCGCCGTTGTTGCCAGGTTTCCTTCAGGATGTCGCTCTCGCTGCAACAGCTAAGCTGTGTAGCTTCACGTGCCGCACTTTGTATTATAATCAAGAGTCGACGTGATAAAAGAAACCTTTTCACAAACTTTCAAATTTGGACAACTTTATTTTGTGTATACTCAAACGCAATGAATTGTTGGCCCTGTATGCCACGCTCCGCCTGCCCTCCCTAGCGGCTCCCTATCCCTGAGGATAGGGAGCCGCTGCAGGGCCTAGGGTGGTGTTCTCAGAAATTTTTGTGTAGAAAAGCGTCGTTGCGTAAAGTCGAGTGTCACAGGCTGACAAACAGCACCGTGGCAATGGACAGAGATTTTCCCCGGGCTGCCAAAAACACTTATACGGTCGCCCGTTGAAATCAAAGTTTACTTGGGTCTCATGATCACACATACAGTAATGTTCCGTGCAGGGAATTTTCCCTTTTTCAGGGAATTTTCGACAGTCATTTTGGACGAAAGGGAAAAAGGGAATCTTCGCGATATTGCAGGGAAGTTTGAGGGGCGGCGAAATTTTTTTTTTTATAACGATCAAAAGACTGTGGACATGAGGCTTTCGCATGTCGCAATCGTTTCTGGCGCATGTAGCGCGCCAAACCACAGCCTCTAAGGTTCGTTTTTAAAGACCCTGTCAATATATATTCTAGTCACTTCACATTTATTTATTTTTTTTCTTTACGGTAGTTTGCAGAACCATTCCTAATCAAGTCAAAAAAATGTTAAATACCACCACAAAAGCTTGTTTTATTTCACAATATTTAGTCACCATTATTGAAAAGCTGACGTGCTTTTTGTACAAAATGTGGTGCATAGATACAAAGCGTCTGCTAGGCACATTAATGTACGCCACGTCACTCAGTAACAAAAAAAAACAATAATAAACTTTTCTTCTTATGCAGTGGCCGTTTGCATGAGCATGTACAGCATTCCTTCCGCATCGCATACCGCTTAAAGCGAGCTCTAAGGTAGCTCCTTCGTAGTATTAAAAGCCGATCAGCGCAGAAAGCCACACGAGCCCTCCTGCAGTACTTGAAGGCAACATCACTGAGCGACCGCCTATGAAACCCTGCACTGTGTATGTGGTGTACAATGTGTCCCTCTTTCTCTCTCTCTCTTCCCTTCTCTCTTTTACTCCCTTATCCCCCCTCCCCAAGTGTAGGGTAGCAAACTGGACATAGTCTAGTTAACCTCCCTACCTTTCCTATATTTCTTCTCTCTCTCTCTCTCTCGATCTCAGAGGCGATGCTTTCAGTTGGGCAGGAAAGAAGAGAAAGCGATGGGAAGAGCCTGAAACACGTCGAACACTATATATATATATATATATATATATATATATATATATATATATATATATATATATATATATATATATATATATATATATATATATATATATATATATATATATATATACATACATATAAAAACTTGTTTGTGCAGGGAAATATGCGGGGATTTTTGGCGATGTATGCAGGGCGAAATGCCGGAAATGGGGAATTTTCGGGCCTCGGAAAGGGAATTCTTCTGTCCAGGACGGAACATCACTGCACACATATACAAATCAGACTTTTTAAAGGACCATTTCAGTCAATCTTACCCATAAAGAACATGTATTTTCACCATTGCCACGATCGCGCACGGCTATACCGGTTGTTATTTTCTCAGACGTTTAGATGCATATAAAATAAGAGACATTTTTGCCAATTTAATACTCTTCTCGGAAGTTAGCGCTTTCTATTCGACGCATTCATTTCGATCCTTGTAAACAAATTTCTTGCGCTAAGACGAAATCGTGGACTGCTAACTAGCCAGATCATGCACCTTGCGAACTTCGGCGACTTTGATCGTATCTATCTATCTATCTATCTATCTATCTATCTATCTATCTATCTATCTATCTATCTATCTATCTATCTATCTAGCCGCCTACGACTTCCTGCTCTCCGTGCCGTACGTTAATGGGATTTATACCAAAACTGGTCTGGCATAATATGACTGTATGACGAACATGAATGACCGGTCATATCATGAAAATCACGACTAACTTGTCATGAAAAATATCACTTACACGCCATGGCCGTAGTGCTCCTAAGGCCGTTTTTTTTACCTTGATCTATCCAAAAATTAGTACGATGAGACAATTCTGCTTGACCAATATAGATGAAAGGTGGTAATGTGAAAATTATGACGCGCATGTGATGTACAACATGATTTACAGGCCACGCTCATGATGCGCTGACGGCCGTTTCGCGAGCTTGATATACACCAAATTTGGTATTGCGTGACATGACTCTATGACGAGCATATATGCCAAGTGGTCATATGGAAATCATGACATATCATGTGCAACATGACTTGCATGCCACGCTCATGGCATGCTTGCGGCCGTTTCGCTAGATTGATATACACCAAATTTGGTATTGCGTGACGTGACTGCATGACGAGCATAAATGACAAGTGGTAATATGGAAATCACAACATGTCATGTGCAACATGACTTGCATGCCACGCTCATGACACGCTCGCGGCCGTTTCGCTAGCTTGATATACACCACATTTGGTATTGCGTGACGTGACTGTATGACGAGCATAAATGACGAGTGGCAATATGGAAATAATGACATGTCATGTGCAACATGGCTTGCATGCCATGCTCATGGTGCGGTCGCGGCCGTTTCGCTAACTTGACATACACCAAAATTGGTATTGCGGGACGTGAATGTATAGCGAACATAAGTGGCAGGTGGTAACATGAAAATCTTGGCATGCATGACATCTAAAACGCCATTTACTTGCCAAGCTCATGGTGGGCTTGCATCCAGTTCGGTAGCTTGATATGCACCAAAATTGGTGTTGCGTGGCGTGACTGTATGACGAACATAAATGATAGGTCCTAACATGTAAAACATGCCATGCAAATTATGTAAAGCATGATTTGCTCCTTGCTGGCTGCTTCGCATTACATCGATTCCCAGAGTGCGTGGGATCTGCCGGATTTTTTTTCCTTACTTGCTTCTAGCTTGTAATATGTCTGCATGTGTTGCGCTTGATTAACTGTTTATGAGTAGCTTTCAATAATTAGTTGTTGAAATTGCTATAAAGTAGTAGTACAGTGCAATTTGGGGTGTACTTGTATATGTCTGATTCGGTTTAGTGGATTAACGGTAGTCTTGAGTCCAAGTTAACCCAGTGGAACATGATTTTCGTGAGTGGGTGTCCGATAGAACCCGACCAAGCTGAATATTTGCAATTTTGAGCCTGAATGCGCTCAGCCGAAAAGGATTTTCGTAAATCTGAGCCCAGAAGAGCTGAGGTCTAAAAAATATTTATGTTGAATGAGTGTGAGTAAGTTTTCTTTGTTTTGACGGCGTAAGATGCACCCCGTAACCATCATTATTAAATTTCAGTCATATCTATGGAACAGAATTTAATGCAATTTCCAATAAGCTAATGGGCAGATTTTTGCAACTCTTGATGATACTCGAGTCTGTGTTCGTCATACAGTGACGTCACGCAATACCAAATTTGGCGTATATCAAGCTAACAAAACGGCTGTGAGCGTGCCATGAGCGTGGCATGCAAGTCATGTTGCACATGTCATGTCATGATTTCCATATGACCACTTGGCATTTATGTTCGTCATGCAGTCACGTCACGCAATACCAAATTTGGTGATTATCAAGCTAACGAAACGGCCGCGAGCGTGTCATGAGCGTGGCATGTAAATCATGTAGTACATGGCTTGCAGGTGATGATTTTCATATTACCATGTATAATCTTGTTGGTCGTGCAAAAATATCTCATCGTACCAATTTTTGGATATATCAAGTGAAGGAAACGGCCTCAGGATCACTACGCCCATGGCGCGAAAATCATGATGTTCATGACAAGGTATTCATGGTTTTCATGATATGACCAGTCATTCATCTTCGTCATGTAGTCATGTTATGCCATACCAATTTTGGTGTAAATCCCATTAACGACACGGCCAGGAGAGCACAAAGCCGTAGGCGGCTAGATAGATAGATAGATAGATAGATAGATAGATAGATAGATAGATAGATAGATAGATAGATAGATAGATAGATAGATAGATAGATAGATAGATAGATAGATAGATAGATAGATAGATAGATAGATAGATAGATAGATAGATAGATAGATAGATAGATAGAATTGCTCAAACTCGCCGAAGTTGGCTAAGAAATGTTTCGCATTTAAAATAGTGAGAGAAAGAAAACGGAGTACAAGTTCTGCAGCTGTAAACGGAAGCAGTTAGTAAATTGTTCGAGAAACAAGTATGGTCGATGCTAAGCGGCACGCGAAACAGGGTAGGGCACAAACTGCGAAGCTTTAAGATCAGCTAGGGTTGCAACGAAGAGCAGTTGAAAGTGGAATGTAAAGAAACTGGGGGGAAGCATTTCGAATGGAAGAATGAGTGACCTCTCCTGCAAAGTCACAGAAATAACAGCCTTTAGAGCGAAAGCTGTAGTGCACCATGTCTCCAAAGGTCATTCATTGCGTCACAATGACCTTGAGCCGCCGGAGCGCCAGTGTGGAAGGCGTGATGTCACGCCACGTGACCCACTGCGGAGAGGCGCCGCAGCTGCGCTCACTCAGGGTCTCGTCGCTGACGTCACACGTGACTAGGAGAAGGTAAACCACCAACAGACGCTCGCCTGCTCATCTTCGTGACTTTCCGCTAAACCCACCGGCCATCAAGACGTGACCTGTCTGCGATTAGGTGTCAAGAGCTACAAACACTGTCGAGTGGGCGCACAAGAACCCCTTTGTCTGCTACCAAGTGTACGCGCTCCCTGTTCTTTCTCCTCGAGCGGTATGATGGAGCAGTCGGAGATGAGGAGGGACGACACGGCAAACGGAGCGTAGCGAAGGAAAGAGCAAAACGATAGAGGAATGCATTTCGATTACCAAACTTGCATAACTCCTGTAGTGTTCGCTCCAGAGTCGTGCACAAATGCAATGACACAACTGAATTTACTCCTCTGAATGATTTCCGCGTCATAGTTGCAACAATCCAGACATTAATGTAACCATGACTTTGTAGTCTTGCAAAACCAAACAAAACCAGACATACCTTTCGCTCGTGATAAGTAGGTTTACAAGAGTTCAACCTCAGCCATCTTTTTACAAACCCAAACTCATTTTGGCTACTAACAACAAAAGCAAGCAACTCACGATGGGGAAAACAAAAAGAAAATATAAAATATAGGGAAGGTCTGTTCAAGAAAGATTCAATTGTGGAAGAGTCATGCGTAGACAACAGCTGAAGTAGAACCAAGAGTTAGGATAAGCTATACATTAACTACCTATCGCTAAAGCGAGTGGGCCAGAGAACACCCCTATAGAACTCGTCGAGGCGCTTGGAACAAAATCACTCCAGGTCACCATTAAACTGCGTCAACCAATTCGTTAAACAACAGATTGGCCAGTACACTTGAAAACACATCTATCTTTATGTTACTGCCTAAAAAAGACGACTCAACAGACAGCTCGAATTATAGAACCATCGTCCTAACATCTTATATTAGTGAGCCGTTCCTCACAAAGAATTCTGGAGCCCTTGCCTCATTGGGAAAGTGGGGGCAGGTGAAGTTTTGTGTCAGCGTGCCGGACGCACCACTTTTCTTTCTTTCTTTCTTTCTTTCTTTCTTTCTTTCTTTCTTTCTTTCTTTCTTTCTTTCTTTCTTTCTTTCTTTCTTTCTTTCTTTCTTTCTTTCTTTCCTTCTTTGTGTCTTTCTTTTTTTATATCGCATAGCGAAATACTCTCTCCTAACTGGCTCTGTCCAATTCTGATGAAGGGCCCATTCCCTCCATGCCGGGAATTGAATCTTCATACACGTGCTTAGCTGCTCACACTTCATTACCATCTTATATGGACATCCCAAGGCTTACAGTCAGAGCGCTCTCATCACCTCCTGCAAGCTGGTCTTTGCCACAGTGACGCGACCAGTTATTACCGCTGGATACATGATAACAGATTCACAAGACACTGCTTCGCTTCATACACAGCACCAGCCTAACGGCGCACATTTAATACACATGCACGCACAATAAATTACGCTTTACGGGCAAGTCTATGTCGCGATAAAAGAAAACTGTCAGACGAAATAAAACAAATAACACTGAGGTTACACGAGGACTACTTGGAAGTGTGATTAAGTATCCCTTTAATGTTGGAAAATTATGTTTAATGTTGTTGTTATTACCGTTGCATTTTTTTTCACGCTTTGTGTATGACAAAATATTCAACCGTCCAAACTGACTGTAAACCCCTCCCCCCACTGTAATGCATCTGGCGCTGTGGGCACCGAATAAATAAATAAATAATAAATAAATAATTAAAAGGAGTCAGGTAAGGTCGCATTCTTCTACCATAATTAAGTTATACACAAAATGTCAACCCTGAAACAGTGGCGTCGAGTGCGAGTATATAGCAGCGAAGATTAGATGAACAAATGGAACCAGATGTGCACACAACACTGCATTACTAGCAGAGAGCAACGGCTGTAATACGCCGAGGGCGCTTCGTGGCCATAGGTCGGCAAAGAAAAGTGGAACTCACTCAGAGTCACTCAAGAAATATATCTTGCGCTTTGGACTCATTCGGACTCAGACTCACCAAAATTTTCCTGAGCCGAACTCACTCCGACTCACACTCACGAAAATTTTCTTGCACCGGACTCACTCGGACTCAAACTCACCAAAATATTACTCACCCGGACTCACTCAAACTCAGACTCAGACTCAGTGCTCAATCTGAGTCTGAGTGAGTCCGAGTGAGTCGACTCATGAGTGAGTTCGCCGACCTATGTTCGTGGCGCTATTTTGACCTTGCTTGGCGAGAGTTTCAGCTTGACTTCCACCAATCCTGCCATTTTGCATGCGATATAAATAAATTTATTCTTCCTGTTTCTCCTCGTGTCGTCGTTTTGCAATAAATGAAGATGATTAAAAAAACATGTATCTTGATTCTGGAAGATGATAAATGAACATACAGGCATATTAAAATTTTGTTCGACTCGAGAAATAGCTCACGTTTTGATGGCACGAGGGATATGTGGGGCCTGATTCTGACGGCAAGTGCGCATTAGCGTCTGATATTCCAGCCCTGAAACGAAACAAAATACTTAAATACAATATTTCAATTCCAAGAAATCGTTGCCGTACATCCGTCGAAAAATCTCCACACAAGAAAACAAGATAACGTGGTCTCACATATAGCTTGCCCTTCGATTGAAAAAATACCTACACAACGTTTGCTTTAACCAACATAATTACAATGACCAGACTTTTACGCCTGAAGTATTCATGCTTATTGTAGCAACAATGTTAGATGATCTGTCTACTAAACATTTTGTGAATGCCTCCCAGTAAAGGTTTTTTTCTTGTTTTGTTTTTGATTTCGTTTTATTTATTTATTTATTTATTTGCTTTTGTTTTTTGTAATGGTTGATTCGTTGTCAGCCATAAAAAATGGCGAAGCTTGCACTAACCCGCGGAAAGCTTAAAACAGGGAAACTGGACGATTCTGAAGAATAATCTGGTCGCTTCTTAAGGTTGTTTCTAGGCCTTATCTAGGTGATGCAGCTTGTTTCTAGGTTGCTTCTAGATCAGTGTTAGGCTTTAGCTAGGTGATGCTAACTTTTTTCTACTGTGATTCTCAGCGCAAAGTGGTTCCAGTTAAACCCACAGTCACAGACACGACACGGATGACAGAACTACAGAAACAGAAAGTGGCGCTGAAACCGAGCGTTCGCATCTCTCATAAATCTACGATCACGTCGTTGTTGGCGTAGGCCTTTCATCGCTTCGGGGTCTTCTCGCAGCCGCCGTTGCCTTTCCCGTTCCCTAGAATTCTCTCGTTGTACGTACTCGAGGTCTTCGGTTCGCCGCCGTACTTCGCAGCCATTTGTTGGGCTAACTGTTGCCTTCTTCATTTTTAGTGGACCAGTGGTCAGTACCCAATGTGGGATTTACCCAATTTCTGTAGCACATACCCGTTTATGATGACAGTTTTCTGGCAGGTCGCACACACAAATGACGACTAGCTTAAACAGCTTCACTGTTAAAGTAAAAGCAACATTAGTCCATCATTGCTCCACACTTTGCACATATCGATACGCGTAGTCATTTTGCTTTTCTTTGTGACCGCTTGTCAGAGGCTAAAATTGTTGCAAGAGCCATCACCTGGTGCTAGTCAAGCTATATTAAATGCGAAGCATTTCTTTGCGTCCTTCAGGCACTTTTAGTGTGTCTATCTACGTATCTATCTATCTATCTATCTAGCCGCCTACGTCCGGGTGCTCTCGTGATCACCCCCTTAACTTGGGGTAAACCAAAATTAGTATGGGAGCGTAAGATGGTTTGATGAATATGACTCGCTGGTCATGGCATCAATAATGTGACAATCCCGTCGCGTACGTCGTCAAACCCTTTCCGCCAGACACGTGTGCCACATACCCGTATACCATGGGCGGGTATGTGCCACAGGTATGCGGGTACGTCCCACAGGTGATTGGCACTTTATATCTACCCAAGAAGGGGGGCGAGAACAGACATTGGTAACTTCAATGAGAGAACGTTGGTAAAAAGCTGACATCGGCAGTGTTGACCCGATGAATGCAAAGAATACATGTTATGGCCCCAGCAGGAATCGAACCCAACCATTCTGCGTGGCAATCAAGTATTATACCACAGAGCCACGCATAGGCGGAGAGTACGGGGGGGGCTCGGGGGCTCGCCCCCCCCCCCCGGACGGCTTCATGGGGGGGCAGAGCCCCCCCCCCCCCCGGCGCCTGCCCGGGATATTTTTTAAGAGCTTGGCTTAGGTCCCCGTCTATTCACAACGAGCGTTTGGCTTCCTGTCTGGCAGCTATTTATTTCACAGGGGGGCTGTTTATTCCCGCTTTTTCATTTCAGGCTTTTAAAATTCCGATCATGGACCAGTGACAAGTGAAATACTCAGTTAATAATTCCCCGCAAAGAGATTTGTATGCGCACAATATGTTGTGTTAACAGACAATTGAGGCGACCTCTTAGTGTTCGAGAATTATTTTTGGCCATCACGAATTGAATATTAAAGCTTCCTGTACCAGCATTAGGTCACTGTCTTATGTCTGGTGCATGTTTTAGCAAAGTAATGCATGTCAAAAAAGAAAATAGGCGGGTCCCACTCATTGTGGGAATCGATTTTATGTGATGCAGTCACCGAGTAGCAGCCTATACGGCATTTTTCGCTTTGAGCCAAGCGTTGCGAGGAGGATCGATGTCTTTGTGTAAGTTGAAAAATAAATCGGGAGTCATCACAAGAGATATTCATACTGATATCGCGGTGTAGGCGCCAAAGAGAATAAGGTGGTATTAAAGTCTTTAATTATATTCTTTAATTTAGGAGGTGGACATGCTCTCTCTCTCGATATATATATATATATATATATATATATATATATATATATATATATATATATTTGTGTGTGTGTGTGTGTGTGTGTATGTGTGTGTGTGTGTGTGTGTGTGTGTGTGTGTGTGTGTGTGTGTGTGTGTGTGTGTGTGTGTGTGTGTGTGTGTGTGTGTGTGTGTGTGTGTGTCTGTGTGTGTGTGTGTGTGTGTGTTTGTGTGTGTGTGTGTGTGTGTGTGTGTGTGTGTGTGTGTGTGTGTAGAAGAGCAAGCCGGGCCCCGCCCCCTCCGGCAAAATGAAAACTCTCCGCCTATGGAGCCACGCCAGGTCTCGGAACTCCTTTGGAAACAGACCCTATGCAGGCGTAATGTTAGTGAAACGTCAATTGTGGTTTCAGTGCTGCCATCTCTAATTTTATTAAGATTACATATGTACTCCAATGATACAGGCGTGACGTCGGGTTAGCGTCAATTGTACTTAAGCTACATCCACTGAAGTTCGTCTACGTAGCACTATCCAGGGCTACCATCCTCGCGAGCACAAGCCCTACATTTCAGCTTACTGCTTCTGGTGTTGCTAATACCTATGTTGCTGTTGGCATCGTTACGCAACTCTAAACAACTGGTTATATAAAACACATGTGGCTGCTCAACCTATGTCTGTGCGTACAACATTTCTACATATATTTGCGTCATTTCGTAACGTTTCGCTTTAAAATTACAACACAGTTACCTTCCCTCCGCATGCTTCGCATAACATCGATTCCCAAGGTACGTGGGATCTGCCGAACATTTGTATAGAAACATTTCATTTTCCTCCCCACTGCTCTCTCTCTCTCATTCTTCTTTTTCCCTTCCCCAATTTTTCAGCGTATAGGGTAGCCGAACGGATGCTTAATTTCCTGGTTAATATCCCTATTTTCTGCTTTTGTTTTCTTCCTTCACGATTGTTTTACAGCGCGTGTGTATACGAATCGTTGTTTGAGTTTTCTAGTTCCGCCGTCATGAAACTCCCAGAAATAAATGAATAAAACAAAACAAGTTTCCGGGTCCCAACCGGGTTGCCAAGCTCCAAAGGCGAGCGTCTCGACCACTGGGCTACACAAGCATGCTTGCAGACAGTAAATATATCTGAATCATATGAACAAGAGCTTCGGGAAATAGAGAATACACCGAAATAAATTTCCTGGTGGGGCTGGATTTGAACCAGGGCCTCCACACTCTGAAGCCGAGTCCAGAGAACAGTGGAACAACTTATTGTATTGAAACATTTTGAGGCATTAAATTGGAACTCCTACAGCCCTCCATGAAGTGCCGGGGGGAAACTAACACATTAGAATGTAAAAAAACATAGTTCTGGTGCGGAGGTTTTAAGCCTGGCCCCCTGGCTTTTAAGGAAGTATCCTAGACACTATAGGCCACGTAACCGTTTACACTTCGGCTTGCATTTCAACAATTAATAATCAGGCATACTTAAACACACATTTAAGACAGGAATCAAGTCCAGAGTGTCGCTACGATGCTTATATTTGCGGCGTATTTGCGTGATTTGTTTATGGAAGAAATGTTTTTGCTGTTGTTGATCGCGGAAGTTCAGAATTACTGTCTACCAATCTTGCTCTCCAGAGACAACGCAGGTCAATAAGGATAATGAGGTGACACAGGGATTTCCTGTTTTTTGTCGCATAAAAGTACATAATACTAACAGGGTTAACTTCAGTCTTTTTTTATTTTTATATGATCATTACAGAACACCTCAAAGAACACGATGCATCACAACAATCAATAAAACAATGGCCAATGCTTTCCGGTTTTTTATTGTACAATTTTGTAATTTATGCCTCAGGCAACAAACGATGTCTCAGTCTTCTGCGATGTAATCACAGGAACAGTACGCGCTTGCAGCTTAAAGAAGACAGTCTTTGGCAATGAGAGATGATAGTGCATATATACAACAATTTTTTTACTTCTTCAGAGGCTTGTTATAAATCTTAGATGAGAAAGCACTGATCAGTGCAAGTTGCCCCAAAACTATGTCATAAAAGTGTGTTAAAATGTAACATCACAACGGACTCCAAGTCGTTTAAACATTTGTAGAAAATGAAAGTGTACTTACATGAAGATGATAATGCCTGCCAAAAAGGCGATCGCTAGACTCCTCCTAACAGTCATTAGTAATTCACGCCAGTGAAATGCTATCAGCGAACAGTAGCCGAAGTTGTAGATTCGCAGGTCTTTTTATAGGCCTGTTCTTGTGGCAGAATCCCATTACGCTGGAACACGAACAATCCCAGAATTGTTGGACACGAAGCAACTGACTGTTGCCATCGCACGGCATGTCATACGAAGGAATTCTCTGGATTCTTGAACAATCCTTATTTCTTTAATGAGGCTGTTCTAGTTGCTCAAAACGCTCTGCCTGCGGAGAAAATAAATTGCTAAGATGATTCCATAAACATCATCCTTTCAGTCTGCATTGTGTTTTGCCATGAAACATATACAATATCAGACGGTGGCAGCAGTGTTATAAGGCGCATGAATTTTACTAGCTCTGTGCTTTCCATAGTACTGCTCATAAAGATATGTTAGTAATTTGCCAAACCATCGCCTGTACGCGCGGCTTTCAAAAGAGGGTAGAACGAGCGGACTTCTTCATCTATACAATGGGCTGAGTGAGAAGGAAAAGAAGATCGCTTTCACCTTCGGGTTGTGTTAAGGCCTGACCACACGTACGCGTTGCAGCGCGTCAGCGCGTGGCTTTATGATGCGGCGCCGCGCCCTCTCTCTATGGAGAGAGAGGGCGCGTTGCTACGCGAAACTGCGCGCCCTCTCTCTCCATATGGAGAGGGTGCGGTGCCGCGTCAGAAAAGCCACACGCTGACACGCTGCAACGCGTACGTGTGGTCAGGCCTTTAGGCGAATGCATAAGGAACCCTGTGACTTTTGCGCCCGCACGCTACGCCGGTCACCTGGCATGGCAACTGCATGGGGCCAAGCTGCGCAGCATGCGCAATTACACAGCCGCGCGCGCATCGTTATTTGCGTTATATGACGCCTCCATAGTAGTGTCTCTCTCGAGCAGCTTGCGAGCACTTCCATGGCTCGCTGATTCACCAGTTGCCTGTCACGCAGAGCACCCGTGTTCGGCTCCCGCGTGAACTATTAATATTTTCTCATGAAAGGGGTACTGACACGAAATTTTTCAGTTGTGGTTTCACTGCGTCAAACGAAATGTCACGCCCTCAAGAGCCTAGAAAATGTACTGCTAAGCGTAAGTGCACCCTGAACACGTAATTGCAGTGTGTTCTTGAAAGCTAGTTTCGGTTCCTACTGTACCCTGACGTCACAACACGGAATGAGCTTCTCATAACGTGCTTGCGCACATTATCGTGACGTTTCCGTGGCCGCTCCGCACCGTGGCTGCGTTTGTGACGCACAAGCGGCCATTTTGGAAGCTTTGGTGCCCGACGTCACCACAACTAGCCAGACTGCTGCGTGAAGTCACCAGGATTAGTACTGTAGCCTGACGTCAAGCTAGTGTCGATGTCGGTAGGGGCGCCGCAGAAAAATTGACTTTAATATCAAAATAAAAAAGCCGGCAGATCCCACGCACTGTGGGAATCGATGTAATGCGAAGCAGCCAGGAAGGAGCAAATCATGCTTTACATAATTTACATGTCATGTTTTAGATGTTACGACCCATCACTTGTGTTCGTCATACAGTCACGTCGCGGTATACTAATTTTGGTGTGTCAAGCTAGCGAACTGGACGCAAGCGCACCATGAGCGTGGCATGTAAATGGCGTTGTAGATGACATGCACGCCAAGATTTTCATGTTACAACCTGCCACTTATGTTCGTTGCACAGTCATGCCACTCAATACAAAATTTGGTGTATATCAAGCTACGAAACGGCCGCGAGCGCGCCATGAGCGTGGAATGCAAGTCATGTCGTGCATGACATGCCATGATTTACATATTATCACTTGTCATTTATGTTCGTCATACAGTCACGTCACTCAATACCAAGTTTGGTGTATATCAAGCTAACGAAATGGCCGCGAGCACGCCATGAGCGTGGCCTGCAAGTCATGTCGCACATGACAAGTCATGATTTCCATATTACCACTTGTCATTTATGTTCGTCATCGAGTCATATCACTGAATACCAAATTTGGTGTATATCAAGCTAACGAAACGGCCGCGAGCGCGCCATGAGCGTGGAATGCAAGTCATGTCGCTCATGAAATGTCATGATTTCCATATTACCACTTGTCATTTATGTTCGTCATAGAATCATGCCACTCAATACCAAATTTGGTGTATCTCAAGGTAACGAAACGGCCGCGAGCACGCCATGAGCGTGGCATGCAAGTCATGTCGCACATGACAAGTCATGATTTCCATATTACCACTTGTCATTTACGCTCGTCATGCAGTCATGTCACTCAATACCAAATTTGGTGTATATCAAGCTAACGAAACGGCCGCGAGCGCGCTATGAGCGTGGAATGCAAGTCATGTCGCTCATGAAGTCATAATTTTCATATTACCACTAGTCATTTATGTTCGTCATACAGTCGTGTCACTCAGTCCCAAATTTGGTGTATGTCAAGCTAACGAAACGGCCGCGAGCGTGCCATGAGCGTGGCATGTAAATCATACTTTTCATGACAAGTTAGTCATGATTTTCATGATATGACCAGGCATTTATGTTCTTCATACAGTCATGTTATGCCATATCAAATTTGGTATAAATCCCATTAACGATACGGCCAGGAGAGCACAAAGTCGTAGGCGGCTAGATAGCTAGATATATAGATAGATAGATAGATACGCTCAAAGTCGCCGAAGTTCGCTAAGAAATGCTTCGCATTTAATATCATACTAGCATTTGCTCAGCCTCACACTTGCTCACAGCCGTCTCTGTATACATGAGATTTGTATGGCAGTGTAAACACACCTCCGAAAAATGGTGTCGGTACCCCTCTAAGCGCGATAGTTTTGACTGAATATGGCTGCGGCGGAGAACATCGCTATCGAAATCTATCAGTGGAATGACGCCATAACATCTTACACTGTCGAAAAAAGTGAAAAATAATAGAGAATGATCAGCGACATGGCAGTGAAATATGTGTGACGTCAATCACTTTTAACTTCACATTTTTTTAGGAGAACATACAAAATAAACACGTTCCTTGTGGTTTAATACATAACACAGCAAACGTGGATAATAGATTTGAAACCCGAATCGCACCTGGCTTTGTTACGTGTTCATTGAATTTGTTACTTTGATGGGTGCACAAGTTGTGTGCTTTTTTTAGGGCTCTTTTGCGCACATTCGCTTGTTTATAGACATGCGTCAGTGTCGTACCGTCTCTTAGAGCCGCTTCATTCTCTCCAGCGCCTTCCCTTATTCGCATAAGGAATTGAGTGGGCGTTTATGGTATTTTATTGCCTCCTGTGCATTTCGACTTATTGAACTTCAATTGTGAGTTTAGTTGCTGAGTCATTCGAAGGGAAGCAAAGCAGCTGGCGCCGATCAGGTAATCGAAGCAGATGTAAAGCATAGCTTTAAAAGGACAATGCTTTCCAGTACTGCAGAGCGCTACCATTCTCCAGTAGCGCTTGTCCACACGCGTTGTTTTTTTTTTTTGTTTTTTTTTTTTTTTTTTTTTTTTTTTTTTTTTTTTTTTTTTTTTTACATATGCGTGCACCTACTCGCCCGGTTCGCCGTTAGAGTGTAGAATAATTAAGCGTATGATTAAGAAAGCCTTCGAGTGAAATAATAGGGTGGCGTTTCAAAGTTAGATTGTATATTCTTAACAAGAAGCGTTACTGATTTTCTTATTTGTTTCGATTTGTGTTCAGGGAATGAAAATTTTATTTTCTGCTACGAGCAGTTCAGTGAAGCAGGCACTGTGCAAGTTATTAAAGCCAAAGCTTTACTGGCCTAATCGAGCGAGTTTCGCTGTACACCTCCGCGTGACCTTGAAGCGAGGAACGGATACCTCTGTGACAAGCTGCGCTCGGCCGCCGCCGCTGCTCCAACCGCTGCTAGCATGACTACTGCTCGGCGCTCGGCTGCTGACCCGAAAGTCGCGGGTTCGATCGCGGCTGCGGCGGTTGCATTTCGACGGAGGCGAAATGCTAGAGGCCCGTGTACTGTGCGACGTCAGTGCACGTCAAATAACACCAGATGGTCGAAATTTCCGGAGCCCTTCACTACGGCGTCTCATAATCATATCATGGTTTTCGGATCTAAAACCCCAGATATTATTATTATGACTACTGCTGCCTCGCCAGCCATGTTCACGTGACTAGCCACGTCACTCGCCACTCCCTCTGCCACGCTGGAGTGGCGTGGCAGAAGGGAGTTAAAGCGGTAACGTCAGTACAGTGCCTGGCTGAAAAAAGTTTAGAACGAGAACTTCGGAGAGCTAAACGCCGGGAGATGGATGCAGAAAGACGACAGCGACGAGCTTCATGGGGCAGCAATGGACACCGCGTGTTCGAGTTTGTAAATTGACGAAATGATGGTAGTGAGTGCACGCAGTACGGAACGTTCGACTCGCCATATCATTCGGAAAACTCTCCTTCGGCTACGGGGGTAAACAAGCATAACCCCTTCGGGCGCGAATTATGATGCACTGTCTGCGAATTGTCCAATTCACATAACATAATTCCAAGGCACTCAATATCACATTTCAAGAAAGAAAATGAAGTAATGCGCTGTTTTCTGTGAGTTTCAGCAATTAATTGCATATCGCATGTAATTGAATACTTCATCGTTTTGTTTCATTTTGACATAAAAAGATTGAAATCACAGGATCCGAATGTGTGCGCAATTAGTCTTTTTCTGCATTCATTTCGAGAAAAGAAAAGTAGTACTCTTGACGCTCATTCTGAAACGCGGCATGTCGAAAGAGCCGTCGAACCTCGCAGTTGCTTCACCAAAGTGAAGGCACTACGATCGGCTACCGTCATGCGCACCGGTCTGAGGTTAAGTCAAGTCATACTGACTATGCAGAAGGTTCAATTCATCTAATGAACAGTGTATCTTCTTCTGTTTTGGCCGCAAGTTGACACAACTAGCGCAAAACAAGTTGCGTACACAAACGTAGCTGCCGGCGCTTAAGGGGATAACCAAATAAACAGGCTTTCGCTTGCATAATCAGGCCTAACCGAACTAAGCCGCAGCCATTTATTATCGTTTTATCGTTGCAATTGTTTTGTAGCGAACAGAGCGGACCAATCGCACATGTTATGATAGACATGAGGCGACCTGCAGGGGTCACACAGTAACTAACGATGAGCAGTGGGACACCATGATGCACATTCTGGTCCCATAAGACAAACTCTGGACCGTCCAGCTGGCCGCAGACGCCGGCAGTACCCAAAAAATACTGGCCGCCATCTAAACGGAGACCTTTTGAGGCAGACACTCTCATTTTAAACCTTTCTAATACCAGAATCTTTCAATGAAAAAATTCCTGTACTACCCCTTTTTGCGCGCGTACGTCTGCCGACTTGAAGTCTATTCTGTACTTCCGAATTTGATTAATCTTAAATATGCATTGTTTTAAGAGAGAGGTAGAAATGCAATGTAGAGTGGTATGGAGTTCATCCGGAAATAAATATCCGGTAAGGCATAGGGGCAGACAGAAGACTAAGGAAGGGAAAGATGAAAGTGGGAGGCACGTAAATAAAAGCACATACAGACAGAGAGTGTCATAATCGTTCAATGATTCAGGTCGCTCGCAGAAACATCTGCAGCGCCTTCGACTCTTTCTCCTGTGAAGCTCGAGCTTTTTGGCATTCTAAAATTGATTGCTCAGATAGCGGCTGGTTGTCGAGGCGCGCAAACACTGCTGAAGGCGACGACTGCCTCGGGGGACTGTACTGGGAGCACTGACATGGGATATGTTTGATGGTTTCGTCGCTGCTGCAATTGTCACATGCATCACTGTCTGTCATTCTGATGCGGCAAGCAAAGAAGTTTGTATAGGACAGTCCAAGCCACATGCGGCCGCGAACGGTAGTCTCTGATCGAGGTACTCCAGATGGAATTTTGAGTCGTATCACAGGCATGGGACGAGTTGATCAAGGCGGGTGTTGAGTAAACCGGGAGTGTTCCACATAGATCTTGCGACATGCGCGAGCGTGGTGTCACTTTTTGACAGTGAAAAATTTCACTGTCAAAAAATTTTCACTGTCAATTTTTGACAGTGAAAATTTTCAGTGAAATAGGTTCCATCACTCCATTTTCGTGAAAATTCTTAGCCGCATCATCGGCATGATTGTTGATGCCGCAGCAGGCCAGTGGCCTGGTAACCACTGAAACGTTACATCATGCCCTTTGTCTATTAGTTGGCAGTACAGTTGTCTGACTTCCAGTACCAATTGGTCTTGAGGCCCACGACGTAGAGCAGTGCGGAGGCACTGCATAACTGTTTTCGAGCCAGTAGATACACTCCATTTTAGTGGTGCTCCCCGTTCAATCCTGCACAGTGCGCTGCGGAGTGCCGCGCGCTCCGCGGCTGTCACTGTTGTTTTGTGAGGCGTTCGAAACTGGCTCTTTTGGGCTCCTGCTGGGAAGATCAGAGCTGTTGCTGATCCTTCAACAGTTGGCGAACCATGCCTGTAAAGTTTAACGTCGTTCTTGTATTCCTCGTGCACCACGAGTAGAGACCGCTGCTTCAAGGCTCGTTACGAGAGCTCTGCCTTCTTGCGAATTCCTGGCACTGTCAGGCGTAGTTTGGGTAAGCCAAACACCAAGGGGGGGTCAGGATTCTTTCATGAGGCTTGTTGTCCGTTGGGGCTGCGCTCGGTAAGCCGATATACTCTTACAAATGGAGGCACCGGGCCGGTCTTCTGGAAGCGAGGCGACGTGGTTGGCATGAGCGCGAGCAAGGTGCTTAGTCCTTTACTGCCGAGTGTCGCGAATTGGCGGCATACCGAAAAACTCCGAGCAAGCAAGTCACGAAATGCGTGCCGCCTTTAATGCCGGCTGTCAAGAACTCACCGGAACCGTAGCTTTCAGCATGAAACATCTAGCGCCTTCTCGTATAAGGTATTCTATACTAGAACCAAGGGTTGCGTAGCTGATGACGGAGAGCGCGAAGCACCTGCAACAGCTCTCACTTCTTCGTTCTTTCTCGCCTGATTGACGTAAGTTCAATATTCTATTTTTTTTCTGTGTGTGTGTGTGTGTGTACGCACCCAAGAGGTGGCACACGACATGTTACGTAGTACTGAAGTACGTTTTTTGTTGCAAGATCGTCGCTTTTGTGGCATGTCGCGAAGTCGGGACATGCCACAAAAGCGACGATCTTGCAACAAAAAACGCATGCATTAAGGTTGCATTTTAGATAATTTAAATGCGGTATCAATTAAAAGTTGGTGTTTAGCTGTAAAATGAAAACAATTTTTTTTCTTCGGCGGTTTCATAGTTCAGGCATTGAAGGGTTAATACGCGCTCCAAGCACCTCTAGAGTATTGTGGCCGGTTGATCTTTGGCAATGGCGATGCTCTCCGCTGCTGATGTGCAGCGTGACAAATCAAGACAAACTGGCCATGCCTGGTCCTGGGCATTCTCGATTGTGCGTAGATTACTTTTGTAAGTCTTCCTCAATACCGGTAAGACGTTAAGCATGTTGAGTGGATTCAGCGCGATACAACGATGACAGAGGTAACGAAGGGACACGAACACCTCGTTCGGTGTACTTGTTCTCCCCCACCCCACTCCGAAGCTCTCGGCACCTAACGCGGTTTTCCACTGCCTCAGTGATCCGAGGCATTGTACGCAAGCTTTCTGCACCTCACCTGGTTGTGCATTGCCTCCGGGAATCGGTCCACTTTTGACGAAGCGACGATGCCATGTGATGACGCCTTCATGTGACGTGACGTTTCATACGTCATAGTGACGTCATGATGACGTCATTATGTCGTCACAACTTTTGGTGGCCTCTGATGTCGTGTGTTGACGTCATCACTTTGACGATGATATTTGATTCACTCGAGTTCACGCCGATAGTGTCGACGGTCAATTTCCGCGTTTGATGAGGCGTCTTAGGCGTTCGCCTTGATAGCTTTGAAAAAGTTTTTCTTTTTTTTTTTAGAAAAACTTCGCTTGATGAGGTTTCTGTCGTTGGAAGTTCCACATACGAGCATCCCTTAAAACGGGCGACAGTAAAATAGCGCGTAGTATGGTAAAGCGGCAGTAGTAGAAAACTTTATTGTTTTGTTTTGCTGGTGAAGTCCCAGAGGGTTGAGCCCTCAGGCCAGAGCCCCATTTGTTGCTGCTATCCGGCTGGTCCGGTCGCTCCTACTTCCAGGCCTGTGCTGGAAAAAGCGGCTTCCCTCTGGGAGGGGCATGGATTGGGTATTCTTGGTAGGCCGGGTGGTTTAGGCAAATTTTCTTTTTAAACAACGGTGAAATTGAGCGGGGATCACTTTAATGAGGCCACCAACACCCTTATTTTCGTCTTATGACTGTCCACGGCATACATACACTCGTGTAATGGCCGCAGGTGTTGTTCCGTGATATGGGGTGAAAATCTCACGTGCCGCCCTTACAAGAACAAAAAGACAGAATTTTTTTTTGCCCGTGTTTTTCAGCGCTACTTCCCTTTGTTGAGCTGCAGTACTCCCTTGTACTGGGAGAGCCGAAAAACAACGTTTGTCACTGTCACACGGCCGCAAGAATGTAATTCCTCGCCATTGTCCTCCTCTTC
The DNA here is from genome assembly GCA_030522465.1 of Rhipicephalus appendiculatus. Lineage (NCBI taxonomy): Eukaryota > Metazoa > Arthropoda > Arachnida > Ixodida > Ixodidae > Rhipicephalus > Rhipicephalus appendiculatus. Next base: position 158,110 of record JALIZH010021587.1, read on the forward strand.
ACTCGCCGCATCCCTCAACTTACCTTTATACCAGACGAGTTCATCCTCCGTTCCAGCGATCCGTTCCAGCGTGACCAAACGGCTGCTCGGGCTAGTTGGTGATTGGGAATCAACATCTTTGCACAGCGCAAAAAAAAAAAAAAAAAACGAGGACGTAGGGAGGACACAACACGGGCGCTGTCCCTGAATTTGTCCGGGATTCCCGTGACGTTGAAGCTTTTCTTCACCGTCTTGAAGGATACCCACTCCACGCTTCGAAAATCCAGTGGCACACATCCACAAGGGATGCACTCTTCAGCTGTTGTTTGGTGGAGGTCAGCGCCTCGCAGGGCAGCCGCCAGTTCCCGGAGGCTGCGCTTTTGTTGCCAGGAGGTGCCGAAAACTCGGAACGGCTGCCTTGTTTCGCCACAAAAAAAGAAAGAAGAAAAAAACTTCGGAATTCTTATTCCGCACAATGAATAACGCTGCTAACTTCAAAAATTAAGGGTGAGGCTAATACAGGGGTAATTTTTGAAAAATGCGTTGTTGGGGGGGGATCCTTTTACAAAGTCCTGTGTGCGGTCATTACACGAGTATATGCGGTATGTTCATGGAACGTCGCACCAAAGTACTGCAGTGTGTCAGTAGGTAACGTTCCTTCATTGTTAAGGTTTGGCGTAGTGTCGATGAAGCTAACGATCTTGTTGTAGGTGCGAATATCGCGCACTTTAATTTAGCTGTTCTCAGCTGAGTGTCGTTTACTTCTGCTGGGACGAAATATCAAGCTTGCACATACAATTCCTCACTTAGGGCTCGAGCTGTACGAGCGATTTACAAGGTTAGTATTTTACGCACGAACACCACGATATGATATACGAGGTACGCCGTAGTGGAGTGCTTCGGATAACTTCCACCACCTGGGGCTATTTAACATCGCTCGTGTAGCGTGTTTCTTAGTCCTTCGTATGTACCGCGCTGCAAGTATATTCTAACATGTTAACTAAGCAACTCGCCCAGCTTGCTGCGTTGATCTTTAACGTGCACCTAAATGTAAGCACACGGACCTCTAGGATTTCGCCGCCATTTAAATGCGACCGCCGCGACCGGTATCAAACCCGGGTCTTTTGGGTCAGCAGCTGAGCTCTGTAACCATTAATTCACCGTTTTTGCAATGATTTACAAGTTTCTATCCACTAACATAGCTTGGCCATGTTGATTGGGCATCGCTAGATGCCGGAATGTAAGTAGAGCGGGAGAATTTTCATAGAAGCTTTCGGCCCACCATGGTCAATATCTGTAGCAGCGAAATTTTCGTTTCCAATCTGAAAACATGGCATGCCATGCACGTAATGTTTCTTTTATGGCTTTTTTTTTTTTTTTTTTTTTTTTTTTTTTTTTTTTTTTTACTCTGCAGCTGCTCTTTTACGCAGCATACTCGACACTTATGCATCGTATTTATTCTAAAGTAATCACACAAGCTTCCTTCACACGGAGCGTATTGCTACATAAGAAACTTAGTGAAACTGTGTACACTGAAATCACAAGAACAGGCTTACCGGAACTTTTTGCTTTTCTGTAAGGGCTGAATGCGAAATAAACTATGCCTATGTCTATGTGTATGCCTATAAGGTGAACAGGGAAGCTCTCCCGACCAGCACCTAAACACTTCGTCGTTTTCCTACTGGCAATGGTACAGTCTTTTCGGTTTACGTCGACCTATGGTAATGATATCATCTGACCAGAAGCCCGAAGATGATCGTCAATCATCGACATTTCACGCAGGAAAGCAAAGGAGAAGCAAACAAACTACAGTGACCGGACACGTATGAAGTGGCTTGGGCAATTGCCACAACAAATATATCTCCATTTGAAAGGCGACTTTAAAGCAGCAATTTATCAAAAATAACGTGTA
>JALIZH010021589.1:0-23833 GCA_030522465.1 Rhipicephalus appendiculatus
CCCAGTAATTGCGTTAGTTGACAAAGAGTGCGCGTGTTCTCACTGATCGTTCCTGTGACTAAATACGCTGAAACCTACGCATATGGTGTGTTTCTTGCAGTATTTCAGCGAGCACGTTTTTTAGCAAGTCTGTTATTTGCAGTGTTCTTTTAAATATATGGGGCATTTTTACAGCGAAAGCTTTATATGGCTAGGGAGAAACGAAAAACCGCTCGGCATCTGTGTCACGAGCGGTCTCCATTGGCTGCGCTATCAGTTACGTCGTTCTGAGCGTCGTACCCAAGCTCGCGCGCCATTCGCGCGCGAGCTTGGGTACGACGCTTGCAAGGTCAAACGCTTGCAGCAACGAAGAAGCGGCGTTGCGTGCAGAACAGCGTCGACGTGATGATTGCGGGACGCGCTCGCCGGGGCGAACGCGCGCTTTGGGCGAGAGTTTTTCCAGCGGCACTTTGGCTTCGGCTGCGACGTCTGTGACCGCCTGTGGTTCGACCACAACCTGGCAGCGATAATTGTGGAAGGCTTCAGTGCAGCGTCGGGTTGAACCCACTGCTGAACACCGGGGCCCCACATTTCAGCTTCGCTGGTTAACCATTTGTACGGAGTGCTTGGGCGGTGATTTTTTTATATAATAGGGCCAAATGCACAAACCGAAGCTGGGCTAAATTTCACGGGAACGTCAAGAACGCCGAGGTATCTTTCACTTTTAGAACACGTCTAATCAAAACGAAGCCATCTCTGAGCGTAACATGAACTTAAAAAAGCAATTTCGAATAAAAAATGAGCCAGATGCTGCACCTGCTTGAATGAAACTGAGCCATGGACATAACACCAGCAGTGCATCAACAATCGCGACCAAAACAGTCAACGTGGCGGCATCCATTCTGTTTCATTTGGGTCATAGTTGCTTTCCTATCGCGCTTTCGTTCCTTCATTAGTTTTTTTGGGGTCGAGTTGGTGCTGACTGACGGGCGTGAAGTCGTAGGACAAAACTTTAATATCAAGAGTAAGAGCCCGATTTTCGTACTTCTTTCTGCATTTCAGTGTTTATTTTGGAGCTTCGTGCTGCAGATCATGTCCATCTTTCGCTCCAAGACGGTATACTTTAAATAAAACGCAACTAAAATGAATCTATTGGGCAACGATATATTCCTTTAAGAAGGAGTGATTCGAAACGGCGTGACATAAAAGGAACTAAGAAGAAGGAGAACAGTTGAAGCATTTATTGAACGCCTTCAAGAGATTCCAGGAACAAGAAAAGGCTGCCGACAGTCTGGAATGGTGCGCCTTTTGCCTGGAAATGCCAGTCGCTCTACAAATCTTGTCATCGCCAGTGGCGTAGCCAGGGGGTGGCACACCGGGCACGTGCCCCCCCCCCCCGAAATTTTTTTTTCGCCATGGCATACAGACCGAAAAATGACCATTTCAAGGAGGTGCCCCCTCCGAAATCAAGGAGGTGCCCCCCCCCCCCCCGAAAAAAATTTCTGGCTACGCCCCTGGTCATCGCCATTATGTACATGCAACAAAGGACGGCACGAACGGAAGCAGGAGAATGGTGCTAATTTTGTCGCACAATATTCCTATATCTTTTATCATTCACCGTCATTTAGACTACTTTCACGAGCTAATTGAAGCACGAATGATGCGATCCACTCTAGCACAGCCAAACCCAACTTTTACTCGTGAATATCGATCATTGTGGGTTATGTAGATTTCAGCCGCGTTATAGACCAGAGCACGCCTATCTCGCACCCAGGCACCTAGGCTCCGGCGGCATACTCTCGCACCCAGACGCCATGTTTGTATAGAACTGCCAAGGCGTGTACATGGTAAGCGGCGTGTCTGGGACCTTAAAATACGAGAAAGCGCCTATCCACGCCGCTCCCGCTTACAAGAAGTCGTCTGGGCACCACTGCGCTGTCTTTGGATGCGAAAACAATCAGCGCAAGAGGAAGATATCACTCAGCACTGTCTGTGAAAATGACAACACAACATGGGAGTCGTGCCGGTGCGGTGTTTTCAGATTGCACAGATTTCCATCCGCAACGAAAAACGACGAGCTCCGCCGCCAGTGGATAATTGCAATCAACAGGAAAAACTGCAAGCCCAGTAAAAGTGTACGAGTAAGTACACTTACTGCGTGTATTCAAACGTGACGCCAGCTATTTCGCTTTACAGCAGTAATTTGCGTGCACTATGCCTGTTGTATGCGGCACCAAGTCATTGTCGTACTCTTTCGCAGGCCGCATGCCAATAATAGGAGGTATTAGGACTCACGCGTGCACGCACACTGCGCACGTTTAGTACAAATGTAACGGCGTACTGTCGCGATGCAAAGAAACGTGAACAGCGGAAAGCGTGGCTTTCGACTCGGTCGAACTGCGACATGCCTTGACTGTCGCTAGGCGAATCTGTGCTTTCAGCCGGCGTAGCACTACATCTTGCGCTGGCTGGCACTTTCGCACGGCGTGCACCGCGTGTGTGGGTTCCGAGTGCCAGGCATGACTGGCAAATGATATGCACTGCATGAGCTCAAGCCGGAGCGGGATTCTAGCGCTACGGTGACACCGGCTGAACGCACAAGTTTTGCTTAGCGACAGTCAAGGCATGTCGCAGTTCGACCGAGTCGAAAGCCACGCTTTCCACCGTTCACGTTTCTTTGCATCGCGATAGTACGTACCTGATAAAGTTGCTTCCGCAGTCAGCAATGCACGTGCTGTAGACATTCCGGACCGTCGAGGAAGGTCTTCTCAACGTTTCACAAGAAAACAGCACAAATTTCCAGGCGAGGAAAAGCGCGAGACATGCTTACAGCCATACTCGGGCTGGGAGGTTTCGCGTTTGAACTGCGGAGCGTCTGCTAGCCTGGCAGTTCCAGGTGTTGCTTCGCCGCGCATGCAACAGGTGGCGCGACGTGCTGCCTATTATGGCGGCACACACTGAACTTGCTGTGTTCTGGTGTATAGATTTGAGGTATTTTGGTGACATAAGCACAGTGGAAAAAGTTGTTGGGCCAGGCCCGACCATATTGTCAGTAGCAAACAACTGCTTTTCTCAGTTTTAGTTAAAGTGTGCTTGGCTGTTTTAGAAAAAAAAAAACCTACATATTTGCTTGGCGCCTTCATTTCAGTTTTACATTCTCTTCCGAGAAAATCTGCCAGACAAAGACAGCAGATTCAACGTAATCGATGAATCGACGAAGCAAAGGTTTCCGTACCGCTCGCGCTAAGTGACCATGTCATGTTTGTCTCAGAAGTATCAAACTATGAAGCGCTTGTTGGAATGGGTATTCTTGAAGGAATGTTAATATCACTATTGGGCGCAGGGCGGAACTCTTAGCAATTGCCATTGCTTAGGGGAACCAGTTAGGCATTGCGTGAACATGCACATCTAGACTAGACAACGAAGAAGCATACATGTACAGCGAGAGAGCGCGCAATTGTGATGGCGCCAGACTAATGATAAGTCCGACCGAAACCCTACTCTAATGTAGGCACTAAGTAGAGAAACCAATCTGCTATGCACGATGTTTTTTTTTTTTTTTTTTTTTTTTTTTTTTTTTTTTTTTTTTTTTTTTGAGGTCTTTGGTACCACGAAACGACCGGCGCTGTTTATTTATGATCACAGAAATGTATACAACCGTAAACGCGCACATCGGAAGTCGCCAACGCCTCTGTTTGCTGTTGGCAGTTGTGCGAAAGTGTGCAGTTCTGTCCTCGCTGCTCATCAATGCCGCTTGTGACTGCGGCACCTAGCGTTTATGAGCGAGCACGCTCGTACGGCGGGAATCGGGCTTAGCTGCTTGTCGAGCACAAGTCTGGATAGGCACCTTTCGAAGCTAAAAAGCGATGAGGTGCAGGGCTACCTGTCGGTGCTCGCTGATATCACAAGTCATGGCCTCCGAGATGGCGGGCGCGCGGCGGGTTTTTCTCCGGCCGTCCCAATCGCACGGAGAGAGCGTATTTCCAGAGGTGGGCGTGGCCCGCTGTTTTCTCCGCACCGCGGCGCACTTACTTGGGATCGTAAAAGCTGCCGCGCTCTTGGCGCAGCTTGCATGTGGCGAGGAAAAAAATGGTTTTGCGCTTGTATTAACCTCGCGCGGATTTGGAAATGTCTGGTCAAGGTGTACGAGAGGCCAAGTCAATGCCGGGGCCTATCGATTCTCAAGTGGGCTTTTTTTTTTTTGCTATAGATTTGCGCCGCCTTTATTAGAGCACTTGGAAAAGCGATGCATCTGCAAGAGATCTGCATGTGCTAGAAAATTACTATACTTCGAAATTTCCGGGCTGTAGGTATGGGGGCGCTAGCGAAGGAGAAAAAAAAAGAACGATGATGAGGCTTGGGCCTGATGACGCCCGGGGCTCGCGCTCGCCCTGCCGCTAAGGACCGATCAGTCTTTTCCAGGTCTTCGTAAATTAAACGTAAATTAAACTGCTATTGAATCAAACATTCATTTCCACTTCCACGCCAAAATTTTGTCTTCTTTACGCACAATGCTTCGCACTCGCCCACGAGACAGGCAGGAGGTTGCAGGCGGTCGCCACACGTCTAGACCGTGGTCTAGACTGAAAGTCGCCGGTTCTGCGACGACCACGGACTGGTTACAGGCGCGTTTTGTTCATTTATGATCGATTGATTGATTTGGATGCAGTCGACAGCACAGTAAATGAACACGATACTGATATTGCCATTGTGCTGCCAAAACGTAAGCAAAATCCGGATGACGAAAAAGGAGGCGATGACAACTCAGGCACTTTCACTGTAAACGACGTGTGGAGTAAATGTAGGTCGGCTAATCGAAGCCTTCAACAATATTCTGGCAAAATTACTTATCATTTTAGTTCAGTGATATCACCAGGGCACTCAGTTATCTAGAGCGTAACCGTGCTTCGGTTGACCAGCTCATAAATAACAGTACGCGATCAAATAGTAAAACGATATGTCACGATAGGAGGGCAATATGATTCAACGACGTAAATTAGCCCAGTTTTCACCCATACACGTCTCCAGAAAGAAAGAATGCTAGAACGCCCCCCGTATATTTCACAAATCAAAGTATTTCGCGCCGAGACAAAACGGACCGTAATGAAAAAAAAAGTAACACAACCACAGCCGAATTGATACCTCCTTACAATAATTTATATCAGGAAAATTCAGCAGTTGCCGCGCTTTTCTCCGTAAATTGGACCAAAATAAATGCAGTAACAGAAAAAAAATATTTGCCTTCAGTGCATTCAGAAGATCCTGGCGGCAACGCTTGCTCGTACGCAGAAAAAAAACCTGCGCACCCTATAATCCCGCCCGCTCTGCTTTCTGCCGCGGTCTCCGCTGCCGCCGCAATCCCAAGTGAGTGCGCCATCTCGCGGTAGCCGGGCGCGCGACGCGATGTACGTTTTTTTGCTGGGGAGCGCGGCGATTGGGACGGCTGGAGAGAAACCCGCCGCGCGCCCGCCATCTCGGAGGCCATGCACAAGTTTTATTACTTCGCCACTGCGCTCCTAGATGGCAGCGGCACCCCACATAAAGTTGTAAGCGGAGGGCGCATTCATGGCACGTGCGCAGCCAGGAAACACTTCGAGTTAAGAGAAAGCAGTGGTTGTAGGCCGGCCAGTCGGTACATACTGAGCGTAAAAACAGCGCACCAGGACGGGTCTGTGTGTTCCTCTTCGTTGTCCCGTCTTGGAGCCATCTTCTTACGGTCTGTAGAGGTAAATATTCGGTTTAAGAAAGTATGCGAATCTCGCTTACGCCGCGGCCTCAGTCGTTGCAGTGACCCACTGTCGGACCTCAACGCGGAGGCCATGCTTTTACCACTATGTTTGCTACAGCAATTACAAGAAGGACACAAGTATTGAAGATTGGGCGAGTTGGTTCGTCGTATTTGAACTGGTATAGCGCATTATGGTAAAGAAGAAACGGCCGAGCAGATCGACACAAGAGGACAGAGCGCTCTGTCCTCTTGTGTAGATCTGTTCTGCCGTTTCTTCTATACCATAATGCGCTATACCAGTTCAAATACAAGAAGGAACTCCGGCGCTGGTGTCTGTGGGAGGAGCTGCAAGCACGGCGATAGGCGGTTCAGTCAGCATAGAAGTGATGAAATGTACGCGGATTTGCCCAAGCTTTGGTCTTGTTGTTGCATTCGCCTTCGCGACTTTCAAAACTGTTCATTTAAGACGAGACACTGCGTTATTAGGGCAACATTTAGCAATGATTATCCATATGCACCGATGTTTCTTGCCTTCATGTGCTCACGAAAATACGGTCCTTCGGAAATTAAGGAAGATTATGTTGGAGTGCCGATGTTGACAACTATCACGGTACCTAGTTTTAATAATAAGAATTGTCGAGGTCTTATGTCCCAAAACCACAATGTGGCTATGGGAAACGCCATCGTGGAGGGCTCCGGAAATTATGACCACGTGGGTTCTTTAACGTGCACCTAAATCGAAGCACACGGGCCTCTAGCATTCACCTGCATCGAAATCCGGCCGCCGCGGCCGCGGTACCTCTTTAGCTTGATTTATCACGTTCGGGATAGGTATTGTGATCTAAATTTTTTCTACGAGAAGTGGACGTATTAGAATCGCGAGTACGCAAGTGAGAAAACGCGCTTTTTAAACATTTAATATGTAATCACTCGCTTATGTTCGCGCAGGATAAGTGCTCCATTGCAGAGACAGGGTACTACAAAGCACCTTGATTTGACGCTTCAAGGCAACATCAATACTAAAACTTCTGCTTTAACTTACGAAAAATGAAGCTGTTAAACATACGTACAAAAGCAAGCTAAAACAATCAAAGTTGATGCACCAGTGCATAACTTAACGCTGAAATATTCCCTGGTAGTATTGCAGCTTATGAAGGACCTGGACAACAGCAAAACACAGCGAAATATCACATCCGGACTACCAGTAACAAAAGGCGCATTATGGCATAGGATTCGAAAAATTGTTGCCCATTGTTGCAGAGTGACATTGTAGAAGAAATGTTGAGATCGTCACATTTGTTTTACATCCACTTTTCACGTGAATTTAAAACCCGTCAAGACCGAATACAAGCAGTGACTTCGAAACATTGGTTTACTGGTTGTAACTCGATACTGACTACGAAAGACACCTTCCATAGAAAATTTTGCAAGCAGAAAGTCCAGAATCTACTTGCGGCCATGTGAGTGAGGACAACACATCTTATTAGACTGCATCCAATAAGAGGACAAAGGAAACACTTAACGAGCTGCTTAATGACACAGAATTCAGCCAAGCAAGATCTAAAGAGAAGTGGCCAACAGATGGATTACAAAAGCGAGAAATATTGGCACTTGACAAATTTCCATAAGCGAGTTCCCTGAAATAACTAAGATAAGCAGGTTGCGCACAGTGAAATATTAGTCGACAAACCTGAACATGTTTCGTTCTTTGTCGCTTTATTAACAAAATCAGTAGGAGAGGCTTTTGGGCCTGTTGGTCTATCATTATCACGAATTCAAATTAACGCGAATGAAGACGGACGCAACAAGACGAAGCAGAGAAGGCGTGTACTTCTATTCCTTCTCTTTAAACCAAAATCTCATAGCGCATGAAAGTTCTTCTGCTTGATCATTGTTTTTGCTTATTTTATGCTCACCCACTACGCTGAGCACTTAAAGTCTGGTTGGCACGACGCGCTCGCAGCAGGCTGATAATTCGTAGCCTACGTACACTGCAACGAAGTGCAGTGCATGTTCGAAGCTGCTCTCGAGCATTGGTTGTCGAGCAGCGCGTACATATCTACCCCATTTTTGCTCGGTGAGTGTTACCGCGTGCAATATGCATAGCCGCATCCACAGATAGTAATGCTTACGTACAGTAAGCGGTGTACTCCGCTTCATTTGTGGCATACAAGCGCAAGCAAACAAGAGTGACATACAGCGTCAGGAAGCGAAAGTGATGGTGAAAGATGGAGCTTGTGCTTACCGTTATCATCCTTGGTAACGTGTGAAGTGACGCATCACGTACTTCTGATTATCAACCAATAGGTCATAAAAGCTTTTTCACTCAGTTCAGCGCTTGCATTTCCAATACATGTTTGTTGCAGCATGTATGTATTCACTGCGTCCTTTTGATTACGCAGCGCTGCCGTAGCAGCAACAGTTCAAGAGAACAAACACGAATAATTATATTGCTTTAAGGGGGTGTGGTAGCGTAGATCGACCAAAAAAGGGATTTTTTTTTTGTTTCATTACTAAAAAATACTACACACTCGAAAGAGCAAAAGCATGCATTGGCGAGCACGTTCGAGTTTTCCGAGACCTGTAAAAATGGCGCCGGAGACCGCGCCTCCTAACGGCTGCGCGGGCTCTTTTCCATCATTGTTTCTGCGTGTATGCATTTTCTAAACAATAATTATTGCCTGATTGGTTGAATATATAAACTTCTAACATTGTAATACTTTTTGATCGCAAACTTTCTCAGCAAAATGCATTTTTAGCGGAATTATGGCTGCATATTGCGAGCATGTTCCGCGGGCGTTTTTAAACATAGAGGCGCGTTTTTCTCCCGATCAGTATTTTGAAAATTTTCCAAACTTGATGTACTTTTCCTGGAAAGGTATCCAACCGATCGCGCTGAATTTTTTCAGATTATACCTAAATGCCTTGCAAATAGTCTAAACCTAAATCTTTGAAAAACTGAGTTACAGTAAAGAAAAAAAAGATTAATTGGAAAGTCTCCCTCAATGCCCGTGACAAGTGAGGACAATATTTTGTTTTTTCTTGTGAGATAAATATAAGAGCCAGTTTTTTATAGGTTTCATGTTTCACTTCGTTTTGTGTGTTGTCCGCTGCGCAAGATAAGGCAACAGCATGTAGTCGAAGAGCGGGGAAATAACTGATAGGCTCAATGCTTCGCACTGAATCGTTCATGTTTCTATAAGGAAATAACTCGCGAGGAAGAGATGGCGCCTGTAGGAAGGGTATTGAAGGTCAGAAACAAACCACTCTCTTCTTTCAACTCGGAGTGGTTTATGGGCCCGTTAAATTCTTCAGCCATAAAAACTGTCACATAGTGTCTTGAGCATGGCCCAATCCATTTGCATTGAATGTTTACTAATTTATTTGATTTATTATAATTATTTATGGGCTTAAAAGAAAGGTATGTATGGGCTGCTTAACTCGAAAATGAATCATTTTGAGAAGCTGACTCTGCATGTGTGCTTCTGCAAAAGATGCTCTGCGTCAATGGCATTTTGTAATATATAGAAATAAGCTCACCGTGCAACAACAGTAATGACCCGTATTGTCGTGCAATATTACATAAAAATTAATGTAACCCGCGTAAGAGTCAATGTTCATAACTTCTGTTCTTGTCTCGAATTTTCGTGCTTCTGAATAATTATAGGAACTATCATCATATCGCGCGAGTCAAGCAGCGCGCTCAAAAGATCGAAGTGGAAAGAGGCAAGAAAAAACTCTACACTCGCTGCACTTGCAACTACTATCATGGTTTTCATGTGTCTCTGCATTGACATTAGGCTGTGGTACACAGTGAAGTGAAACATTTGGTGCCAAGTTTCACAGAACTGTTTTCAAAAAAAGCTTTGTCTAGTCTGAATTTACCTTACGTAAGCTGCACTTATTGTCTTGTATATTAGTTTTGTATGTGACAAGCGGCCCATGAGTTTTGAGGGCAGAACGCGCGCAGAAGGGTACGCAGAGTGTTAACGATGCTGTAGGTGTCTCATGTCTGTTTTCTCAGGTCATGATTTCTTCCAGATATTCAAAAACAGAGCAAGAATAGAAGCCCTGCAATGAATATTCTTATATTTTGGCTAGATTGCACAAGATGAGCTGAAAAGTAATCGTTTCTGTATTTCCATAGTTGTTTATACGAACTCCTAAGGGCCTGGGCATTTTATTAAACTGTATTTTAGCAATAAATGTCCATGAAAACGTTGTTTAGTTTACACACATTTCCCAAACACGCATTAGTACAACAAACCGGATTTTTGTGTGCATTGCTTGGATGTGTAAATGCACCTGTAAAATACATCCAGCGGTGTAGCCAGGGGTGGGAGTGGCACATCGGTGAATTCTATTCACCAGTGTGCCACTCCGGCGCCTGGCTATACCACACTGAGTTTGAGTGCATGCAATTTGGTTGGCATGTGCATTTCGATGTCTAGATGCTACACCGAAAAAACCCGCTTCGTCATTCTGAAGAGGAGCCGATAAATTAACAAGAAATTCTTATTAGGAGGTGCCTGGGAGCACAACTTTATTAGAAATCGCATATTGCTAAAGCGTTTCCGGGACGTTTTTTGGTGCTGTGGAATTTTTTCTGGGAAGTAGAATATGCCTCGCTAATACTTTTTCTGAACATTTGCGGGGGTTTCGCGGCTTGCTTGGTCTCATATTTAACACACACACACAAACACCATTTTACAGAGACATTGCGAAAATGCCCTATTTTACACGCGCTGAAGTGATGGGCATGAATGTCGCCGACAATACACTATATGACGACTTCTAGTCGTCTCTCGTCTGAAATGCAGTTCGTAAATAGAACTGAGTGAAATTTTGACAGGTACGCCACTGACTCCATCGATTCGTCGTGATTACGTCCTTCTCTTGAGGCGATATAAACATGATTATTTAAAGTGACGAGGCTCTAGTTTTTTCCGCCCCAGAGTGCCGCCAACTTGCAAGAGAAGCTCGACCATGTTGTCCGTCCTGCGATCCTTGGCACCGAGATGTGGCAACTCCGGCAGGGAGTTGCATTCCGTCGAGCCCTTCTTGTAGGGACCGCAGACCAGGCTGAGCGTCTCCCCGAACATCTCCTCGACGAGTCGCAGTATATAATCCCGGGAGCCGACGCTCTCGCATGGCGTCAGCGCTTTGAAGAGGCAGTCGGCCACATCCTGATACGTGCTGCAGTACATAATCGCTGAATCAATATTTCAGTCATTTAATTGTTAGACATGTAAATGCGTTTTTATTTACTCCCTTTCCCACATCATCACGAATTTCGGAACCTCTTCCCTATTCCCTTTCAAACACAAATATAGCACCGCGTTGCCGCTCGACTTGTTTCACCATGATGAGCGGTTTTCAGCGCAAATCGACGAAGACACAGAAAAAGGAGGGACACGAACACCAGCGCGTGTCCCTCCTTTTTCTGTGTCTTCGTCGATTTGCGCTGAAAACCACTCATCATGTTTAACGCAATCCAACTTGCCCAAATGTCAGTTCTTCTGCAGTTGTTTCACCATACCTGGTTATCACCACGGGGCAAATTTCCGCAAAACGTTTCTATTAGTTATGCAAAATAAGTATATTTGTCGGTGCAAAACGAACAAATTCAGTGGTGTCCATTTCTCACTCTTTAGTTGTGCCCCTCTTCCGAGAATGTCTAAACGGCGGAAGGTCATAGACTCCAAAATAATTCGTACTACGAGTGGCCACATGTTAATCCCGCTTTTTTTTATTGCGATAGCAATTATATGGACACTCGCGGCTGGTTTTCGCCGTCGGCGTCGGCGTCCGCGTCGGCGTCATTTGCCATATATGTATATGTATATATATAACCGGCCCCGCCCGTCATTCGTGAGCGTGAAAAGACGCGAGGGGTGGGGGGGTCCCTCGAGCGACCTTCGATTTTACGAGCAGGGGGCGCGCGCGTTATCTCCCCTTCTCGGCGGCCGACAGCGGGCGGGGGGGGGGGGGGGGGGCGACGTTCGATTTTACGAGCGTGGGCGCGGGCGCGCGCGTTATCTCCCCCTTCTCGGCGGGCCAACAGCGGGGGGCCGGTGTACCCTTCTACGTGCTGCGCTCTCAACGCGAAGAGAATTCTCTTAAACAAGCGTTTTCTAGAGTTGCGTGAGATCGGATCCAAAGAGAGTTAGCTGCCAGCCTCACTTCGTATAACATTACAATTTTTTGCTATCGCATTCATTGCTTCACCCTTGCGGTGAAACTGTGACTTTTTTTTTGCGATAGCAACCAAAATGACAGACCCGGTTGGTGTCTGTCATCGCCGTCGACGCTGTTGTGAGGTTTCGATAAAGTCGATATCCACAACGTCGCACCGAGCGTAGTATGCTCTAGTTGCCAGTTAAATCGTGCGATGATAGCCAACCATCTATGCCAAGCGGAGACGAAAGTCCCATGGGTGGGGGAGGAGATTGGCGGGGGGAGGGGGGGGGGACTACGTGAGACTGGCTGGCACTCTTTAGCTTCATTTGGACGAACACGGTCGCACGTTGACGGAGATCAGCAGACGGTCCATAGCGTTGTACTTGCTGTCTTACCAGACCTCAGTCGTGAGGCACCACCTAAACGGTGACGTCCCCCATGAACGCAAAGCAGTCGCGGAGGCGGGCCAACGGAGAAGAGTGAAAAATGGCTAGTGGAGAGAGAGGTGAACGGCTGCATCGGGCGCATCTGGCTGGCATTAAAAAATAGCGTAGACGCTGACAGAGGTTTAATCAGATTCGCAGGTTAAATATGTCATCGATGATTATGCCACCCAGGAAAATAATTCACAGTCTCGCCGTGAAGGCGGAGCGATGAATTACATCGCAACTAATTGTAATGTAATACAAAGTAAGGCTAGCAGCTGACTCTTTTGGATCCGATCTCGCGTAACTCTGGAACATATGCGTGGCTTTAACTGACTTAACGTCGTAATGGCCAGTACACAGCGGAGTGTCGAGGTGATGCAAAGCTAGACAAACATGGGCATGGTTCATACTAAAAGGCAGGGTCGTGAAAAGAGCACACGGTCGGACGTTGAGAGCACAGCACGTTGAAACGTATACCAGTCGTTTTCTAATGCCTGCCGAGATAGCGCGCGCCAGCGGTCGCGACTGCACCCTTACGATCAAAGTTCACCCTTTCTGCTGAAGCGACGCACACCCCTGGTGTTTATGCTCCTTCACTCGACGAATGATGGGCGGGGCATCTCCTCTGTGCTTGAGGAGCAATCAATAGCAGGCGTCGCACGCGGGGTGATGTTATGGCGCGCGCGCTCCGTGCAACGGAAATGACCGGCTCATGTGATCTCTGCTTCAGCCGCGTTCTTCGCCCCCGCTCGCACGCTTTTACTTACGGGTAGACCACACAATGCGAGGTGCGATGTTATCAATTCGGACTTCATGCAGAACATGACCGCGACGGCAGAAACACGCCCCAAGTGTCTATATTTGGCTATAAAAATAATAAATTGAAATATATGTTGAAAACTGAAGCTCAAGTTTTAGTAGCAGGCGTGGACCCTCCTAGATTCTTTGTTTATTTTTGTTGCTGCATTACAACCTCTTGCGTCACGAAACAACGTGTTACATATTTAGTTTCTTTTGTCTTATAGCACTGAATTGATGTAAATGTTAAAATATATATGGAAAACATACAGAAGTGCATTGAAAGAAGTGGCTAACAACATACCGTCATCCATATACTGGTATCACGATGTGTAGTATGACGCTGCAACATTTTAAAATTCGGCACTGTCTTTGACAGGGACCATCTAGGAGGGAGGCTGGTGATGCTTGCTGAAGGTATGACGAGGGAGTGAAAGAATTACCCGAAAATTTGAAAGCTGTCACGGTGGTTTCTGCACGTTAAGGTGCTCAGACATGTTAATATTCGCTGGGGTCATATTGTGCAATTAGGCCGTCAAAGTTTGTTCATGGTGATTTTGACCGACAGTTATTGGGGCGTTAGTTTTAATGCCTGTGTCGATTTCTGGCATATAAATGACAGCCTTTGGTTTTCTTTTTTGCATTTGGTATCTCTGCTGAAGAGAATAAAGATACTTACCAGCAGGTGTAAGGAATGACATCTTTCCTAGGCGCCTTGGCCACCACTCGTTCCAGAAAAGCATTCAAGTTGTTGATACACTTGTGGAGCTTGGCGCCATGAGAGTTCATGCACTTGATTCCTTTCTGGTAATCTGATGTAGGAAATAATTAGAAGAAGAAAATAATAGGTCAGCATTGAATGTACAAAGATTTTGTACTGATACAGAGCGCATTATGCTTACAACAAACAAAGCTACGCTTTAGTTATAATGTTGTGGAGCTGTCCGAATTGCAAAACGCACAAGAGGCAATAATGGCAATGCTCAGAGGTTAGATGCTCTTGAAATAAGACTTCCAACGTATCCATAAGGTTCTGGGTGAGTTTTTACTATTAATGTGCATTCGTGCTATGTGTTTTTACAGCCACAGCATTCCCATTTCATTTGTTTTTCCAGTGTCTCCTATTTTGGCCACCATTGACGAGACAGAATTCCACTGAAAGCACGAGGCTCAAAACGAGTGAACATGGTGACCCCGCCGTCATGGATATCCTGAAATTATGAAGAGCATTAAAGCGGCATTGTGATACAGTAAACACGCTTGAGAACCGCAAAAATTGGTCTTTATGTATGCCGCCATTCTTTCATACGCTATACATGTTGAAGTCACATTTTGCAAGCGTCGCTCGTTCTGCTGTAGTTGCTATTTGCACCAAGAGAGGCCTACGTAGTAATGCATAACGCCTTGATCAAAGCAAACTGCGATAAATGGCCAACCACCGCACAGTATGTACAAGCTTACTTAGCCTACTTCCTGCGTATAAAACATCGTGTGTGAATAGAACATTGTATCTTTATGTTTACGTGAGATAAGGCTTTCCTATAGCACGCTCGATCACTTCGGAATATGTGGTTATATCAATCATGCGAAGCGGCGGCGTCTCTCGGCGCGCGCAACTACGGTATGACCACTGCTCACGTTGGCCTGTTCTTGTTTCTTCAATATCGAAGGCAATCACATTTGACGTAGAACTCTCGACAATGCATAGACTTGCAAGTCCACCCCCCACGCCGATCCACAAGTCACGTAAAACGCCCGCTGACCTCACACTGCGTGTTTCAGGCACAGCGCAACGTATCAATGTGATCACGCAAGCGCAGCACCGGACGTACACAGCCCTGCTTCATCTCTCGCAAAACAAAAAAGCAGGCGTGTTAGTTGCACAGAGAAGCGGCCGTCGACCGATGCACGTTCGTAAAGCTAAGCCTGTATGGTATCAGCCTAAAAGCGCACAGCTGGCACGAACCGACGCGTCTTACGCGCATCAAAGCGCTCGTTCAACGCTTTAATTACAAAACCGTCAAGCAGCAGTGGCAAATCACCGTGTATGAAAACTGTGCCATGTGGTCACCGACGCGCCATTAGCAACAAGCGCCGCGGTTCCCGTAAATGTCGTTTGAACTGGTTTGAACGTTCATGATCATGATTTAACAGCGCCCAGTGCGTTCTGTGACCACGGTTCCGCAAATGGTGAGTTTCATGGCGCGCGCTAGACGACGAACCGTTAGTGCGGCTACCACGTCGGTGTCTCGCTACAAGCAGACACCTTATGCGCAGATGCAGCGTGTGATGGCTTCGTTAAGTGCGAAATGCAATGCAAATTTGATTGTCAAAATCAATAAATTAGTTGCTAATGTGGGTAAAACGGGAGCTGGTTGCCATCGTTCTGGCTTCTCGCGGAACCCTGAGATATCCTTGACGGAACCACTATGTTCCGCGGAACCCACGACGTACGAGATCTCTCCCGATGTACTTCTCATTAACACGCAACTACGGACATTTACGTAATTTCTCATAACTTAAGGGAAGACGAAGTTAGATGGGCAGATTACATCGAGAAATTCGCCTATGATGGGGGTATAACGTCGCCACAGCAAGCGTAGGACCGGATGTATAGGCCATTGCTCTGCCGTAGGTACAGTCAGGCTGATGATGATGATCATCATGATGATGATTATGGTAGTTTTTGGTGGCGTCTCCTGTGTGTATTCGAGGTATACATTGGAAGTGTCTGCGAGACAAAAAGATCGTAGATATGTAACAAGCAACCTACTAGCTGTTGTACGCTTCTGCAGACGGCCTCGTTGTCCTCTTCCAGAGCCTTCACTGCAACCAGCGCAGCAGCTTTTGACAGACCTGGCGTGCAGTCATTGATAAACTTGAGCGCGCACTTCATCTGATTGTTGTTCCTCCTAGAACAAAAACACGCGCGATGTGTAGAGCAGTTCTGAAAAAGTACAATGCCATAGGTGGAAATCTGGTGAATAACAAAACACATAATATCGACGCTTGACTATAATTGGAGGTTAAAGTTGTACTTGTGGTGGTTGCGACTAGGAGGTCAACTTGAGACATATACGAAAAAAAAAAGAGATGACGAGCGCGCGAGACTCAAAACCCTAGCGGTAGCTAATACTCATCAAAAGCTAAATAATCGAACTCTAATCGAGAGCCAGATAAATACTGATGGGCAATTCACAACCACACCTCTTTATTGTGGCTGTGACATTGAAAGCTTGGTTGGAAATTTGATGAGAAAGGCAGCGGAAAATTTTGCCCTGCAGTGCAAAAAAGAGAATTTTCCCAGTGGCGTCACTACAAGAATAAACGCAATGATTACCGCTTTTATATCATGTATTAAGCATTAATAGGGCCCTGCAACACCTTTCTGAGTCATTGTGGAACAGTCTCACTATTAGCGCATGACACTTCCCGAATCACATGCCGCAAAAAGTTTTTAGAATCCTTCAGGTACGAGCGAAGTTGCAGGGATTTGTCGTACGCTTCAAGCGCTTTCTTTCTCCTTTCGTACCAGCGAACGCGCAGAAAGCTACGCAGGCAGGGGGATCACAATGAAGCAAGAATATGCGTCTCTTTATGAGCGCAGGTCTTTCTTTTTTTAACACGAAAATGTTTTGTGCCGGGCTCCACAAAGACTTCAGTGACGTATTTCCGTTGCGGAAATGGCGTCAAAAAATACACGCGATGACAAGACGAAGAAAGAAAGTTCCGCCGACGTGAGTCGAACCCAGGACCTCTCGGTCCTTGACAGCAGATGCCGGGCGCGCTATCCACTGCGCCACGGTCACACACTCTAAAAAGCTTTACAAACGCACCTTTTATGTCTACCACTTTCTGCTCACAGTGTTCTTGGTAAAGTGAAGTAATGCGTCATGACCGTAACATCCACAATAAGTACCATCAAGGTGCCGTTTCTACGCGTCCGTCCCATTCGGCGAGTTTGTAATAGGAGAAGTGCAGTTTTGTTGACGCCATAACATACCACCAGGTGCCAACCTTACCCCAAGCGTCGGCCTCGCTCATATCATGCATACATATGAAAATAGCTCTGCGACGCGCGCCTGCTTCGCTGTAACTACGCGTTCCCCACTTACGCTCGCCCCGCGAAAAAATCGCCGCCGGCCAACGGGGAAGGCACGACGCCCGGTGCGTTTCTCTCTATTCGGGCAGTGGTGCTCAATAACTCTAATTAGTCACGCTCTTCTGGCTGTCACACCGCTTTCTCTGATTCCGCTCTTACGATTAACTACTACAGCTACCACAAACATCTATAACCACAAGGGT
Organism: Rhipicephalus appendiculatus; assembly: GCA_030522465.1. Lineage (NCBI taxonomy): Eukaryota > Metazoa > Arthropoda > Arachnida > Ixodida > Ixodidae > Rhipicephalus > Rhipicephalus appendiculatus. The sequence goes on from JALIZH010021589.1 coordinate 17,419, forward strand.
TTATTTAATCATTAATCATGGACGTTAATCATCGGAATGGAGATGCAGAACTAAGCGTCAACGTGGAGACATCGACGTTAAACGGTGCTATAGCTGCCAAACACCAATAGACATTGTGCAAGCTCACTTATATCAATGTACAGTAGAAATTCAACAACTTCTGTAAGGACAAGTTTTACTTCCGCGTTATACCGATTCCTATGGCGGAGAGATCAGCCATGTTTTCTTTTTCTTGCTTCAAACGCGCGCCGTACTTTCAGTGTGATCGCCATTGAGTGCGCCTGCACGCCGAAGCATGCCACGGGCGCTGCAGGAACTATGCAGCTCACGATAGGCAACCGGCAATGCAGTTTACGAGATCCGACGGTAGCGCCAGAACACACAGACTAGCGAGTGGACACAGCAAAATCAGGCCCGCCAGTGCATAGCCTATCGAGGTAGACGGAGGAAAATCGGACCCTCCACGGCATATATGCCTTTTTACAGAGAAAGCTGTTGTGGGATCACAACAAGGGCCGATTCTGGCGCTCTGGTTGTCCTCCGCCGCCGCCGCCGGTGTCCGTTACCTTTATCGCGTGAAATAACAAGAACAGTAAACAAATAAAAAATACCGAGGACGAAATGAAAATCAAACCCGAGCCCTCTGCGGGGCAGCCCAGTAATATCATAGGTCGGCGAACTCACTCATGAGTCGACTCACTCGGACTCATTCAGACTCAGATCGAGCCGTGAGTCTGAGCCTGAGTGAGTCCGGGTGAGTAATATTTTGGTGAGTTTGAATCCGAGTGAGTCTGGTGGAAGAAAATTTTCTTGAGTGTGAGTCCAAGTGAGTTCAGCTCAGGAAAATTTTGGTGAGTCTTAGTCCGAGTGAATCCAAAGCGCAAGATATATTTCTGGAGTGAGTCTGAGTGAGTTCCACTTTTTTTTTTTTGCCTACCTATAGTCCTATCTACTCATCTTCAACCTTGCTATCAGCTTTACCTAGATTCACGGTTATACTCACGTCTACTCATGCGTATTCCAAAGCAGTGTCGTTCATACACCGTTTCAATATTTATTGATCCGAGGCGCGAATCACGTAGGAAGGTGCTTTGACCTCCACCCCTATCTCCCCCCGCCAACTCTTCCAGATAAGTTCTTGATAAATATATCTCATGTTGTCATCTCTTTCAAGAAAAATGACCTTAGTGGTTTGCGAGCACTCATAACTCGTATTCAAAGGTACTATATAAAAAAGTGCCAAGAGCACCGATTACGTGAGATATTGGCGATAAGCAGCATTGACACCATGGTCGTGAGATATTGGCGATAAGCAGCATTGACACCATGGTCGGAAAAGCTAATTCTAGGCTAACGGTCTCATGAGTCCACTCACTCGGACTCACTCAGAATCAGATCGAGCCGTGATTCTGAGTCTGCGTGAGTCCGGGTGAGTAATGTTTTTTTGGAAGGAAAAAATATTGAAGCGCATACACAAAGAACAGACACGGACTCAGGAAACATGGACTAGCGCAAACTTTCAAGTAACTTTATTTTTCGTCGTGTCAATATATACGCCACACATAACGTGGCTACAACGCTAATCGCATTGTCACAGTCATATCACATCAACCCGCGCAAGGATCTCCTCTCACCATGCAATAGCGAAAGAGAGGACTGGCTAACTAACACACGCGTCACCTCTAGTTGATATATGATATGCTTCCAACAGTTCCCGTGCACTGTTTCGCTATTGCATGGTGAGAGGAGATTCTTGCGCGGGTTGATGTGATATGACTGTGACAATGCGATTAGCGTTGTAACCACGTGATGTGTGGCGTATATATTGACACGACGAAAAAAATAAAGTTAGTTGAAAGTTTGCGCTAGTCCGTGTTTCCTGAGTCCGTGTCTGTTTTTTGTGTATGCGCTTCAATATTTTTTCCTTCCAAGTATGAACCAACTCGCCCAGCAGCAAGTTTTATTGAGTAATGTTTTGGTGACTGAGTCCGAGTGAGTCCGGTGGAATAAAAGTTTCGTGAGTGTGAGTCCGAGTGAGTCCGGCTCAGGCAAACGTTAGTGAGTCCGTGTCCGAGTGAGCCTTAAGCGCAAAATATATCTCATGAGTGAGTCTGACTGAGCTCCCACAAGTTCTGCCGACATATTCCCAGTACTCTATCACGGAGCTACACTGGTGCTTGAAACTCCGTTGCAAACTGACCCTATGCAGGCTTCATGTCGGGTAAGGAATCGCGCTAACATATGCAATGAAGCGTTTTAGTTCAGTAAATTAACAACCAGGTGTCACACAATGCCAATTGCTTAATGAGTGGGCCGTTGAATGTTCTGTCCCTTTAGTGGAGTAGAGTAGAGCCTTGAATCTGTGGCGCACACCCACGCTGGGGGATTGGCCAAGAACCGCATAGTTTTTTTTAAATTAAGCCTCAGCTTAGTTCTTCGTCGTCAGCCACAGCATCAACAAAGTGCACATGATGCTTTACAAGTGTGTAGCGGGTACCACGCGTCTCTGAAGAATGACGAATAATGCCAGTGTCGACGCATCCGAACTACACAAAAATAATGATGATTTATGGCATAGTGGGTACCATGCAAGTGTGCTTGTAGGAGTTGCCCCAAAGGGGTTTAAAAAAGGCTCTAGAAGGGGCACTGCTCAACTTTCACTGTGACTGTGCTGCTCGTTCCGCGCAGGCCTGGCGGTATTTTTTTAGGTAGGGGGAGGTGGATCACGGGTGTTTAGGGACGCACCCAGGATGCGTACCCAAGAGTAGGTTGCTGTTTGTGGCTACTTTGCGCCAAATTGGCTACTTTCGGACCCCGTTGGCGACGAAAATTTCCAGTTGGCGCCATGGCTCATTTTTAAACTTTTGGTTTTACTTCTTCTTGATCGTTTTATTTATTCATCAATAGTAAAGACTGTGTTGATAATACCACTTCTGTTCTATTTGGCTAGAAATTTGGCGATAATATCAAACGACATATCTACTTTGGGTACTTTTGGTGTGAGTTCTGGCGACTTTTCATGTCCACCCAACGGCAACCCTGCCCAAGAGGGAGACATTTGAGCGCGTCGTTGTGTTCAACGAGTATTTCAATTTCTTGGTATCTCTGGCGGCCGATGCCGTCAATGCTGAGGCGGCACACAAGAGGTCCATCGCGCCCTCTGGTCAGTGTCAGTTGCCTTTACTCAGACCAGCCAACGGTCGTTGATTTTGGGTATATGGCGCATTAATTTGGGCCTATGGCATCATTTATATAGAGAAAATGCATTTGTAGAGCTGACATTGAGAAATATTTGAAAATTACAAGCCGTGCTCTCTGCTATAATGTTTGGCTCGCGTGTTCTCTGGAGCCTCGCCTGCCGATCGGTAGCTTTTCCCTGACCATGCTCATACACTGTTGCAGGGCCCCTTTGAATATGGCTTATCTGTATCTAACACTTCCGCGGAATCCAAATTGCCGATTTGTTAGACCCGATTTCTATCTCTACGGTTACAACGGATGCACGATTTAACAAATTTATTGTCCGTATAATGTTTCATTATGCAGAAGTCCTACTGTAGCATCTCTCTTGCGGTAAGCCCCGCGAAAGTCATAGCCGCCATTTATGTGATAGCGCAACTGTTGCTCCTGTCTCAACAAAGACTTCTTAATCACTCACTTGCATATTTCGTAGAACTCTTGCCCGGAGTCAGGCAGATGAGGTTCATTCTTATAGGGCACGAAGTCGTCACCGCAAGCCCTCAGTGTCTCGACCTTGCAGCCTGGCTCAACTCTACTTTGCCTAGACCTAGGAAAGACCTATAGCATCAGCCCAGAAGGGCACGTTAAGCGCCTATGATCAACCAGCTTCGCTGTTTCTTAAGTTTTACAAGGCTATTCTAAACTTCTCCCCTGTTTTTAAAGCGCAGCTCTTAGGCGCCCGTTCGTGCATTGAGCGGCACCGCCGTGACCGTCGTCGTCGCCGTCACGCCTACTCACACTCCTGAGTACTCAATCATTCGCATTCACACCTTTGAAATGAGTATGCGTGAGCGTGAGTGAGCTGCCAGGCGTGGATATGCGCTTGAGTAAAATCACCTGTTCTTTATGCATTTGAAACTCGACTTGATGAAGTGATAACCACGGCTCACGTTTTTCGTTCCAGCGGAAACTTCTTAAGATCAAGAAAGGGATGTTTCGCCCCTTCGTAGCCTGAAATTGTAGAGTAGCGAAGTCCAGAAGCTATTACCGCTTTGTTTTTGCCGGTAACACGTGCCCGCGCGTCTAAAAAATCTTCGAGGACAGCCCGAGGACGGCCCAGACATAGAGGACACTGTGTGCGAAGAAGACGGCCTAAGTAGACGGTTACGTGAAGCTATGACAGGCTACCGATATGCGATGACGCGAAGAACGAAAGGAACGAAAAGAGCATGCCGGCCTTAGAAGTTGCGAGGAGATGATGGGTGTCATTCGTCAGAAAAACGATGAAATAGCGAAAGCAAGCACCAGCCGCCTCTAGCTATGGCCGATACGTAAGAGGGCTACCGATTGTCTAGTCTGTTGTTCTATGCATCAGCGTGGAGTGCAGCATTGTCAAAGTGAAGCTATGGCCATAACTGGGGAGCTTAGATGTTTTAACGCCATAGGATTAGAACGCACCTTCGAAGGGAAACCCGTCCGTGTCAAAACTAGAAAGAAATCACCGCCTTATTCATCAGTTACATCAAGAATATCTTCCCAATATTGGGTTTGGTGGCCAAATCAGGGGGGTTGGTTCTGGCTGATGAAAAGAGCCCCGTGGGCATTTGCCGGGAAACGGAAAATTCTATGTTAGATCGGAAACTTCGTTTAAATTGGGATGGTTAGATAGAGTTTCAGCTGTAATGCGAACCGACTCACCAAGTAGTGGTGCCGCGAAAAGGACGACTAGGGTAAAGCCAAAGCGGGCCGCCATAGCGAATATGCTACCTGCGATCTCGCCCTGCGTACGACTCCAACCGGGGAGCCCACATATGATAGGGCTATTTATTGTGTACTTTCGATTAAGTTCCGCCTCCGTGTACCCTTTTCCTCGGCTGCTGTAAGACTGTATGTGGCTGTAAGAGCTTTTCCGACTAAACATGCACACCAGGGGAATGAATAAAACAAGATGAGAACGACGTGGAAATGGAGCTACTGCGCAAGTGGTGTCGGATAGGCGCTGCAATACGTGTTGGCAAGCTTGGTTATTACGAGGCTACTGTGTAAGTAGCGTCCGATATGCGCTGCAATAAGTGTTAACAAACGGAACACGATCTTTCGGCGCAAAGTTTCGTGCTTGGACGCCCTGATCAAAGCCGCTTTTTGTCACGCGATTTCTGCTATGGGTGGCCAGCTCTGTCGCGTCCAAGGCGCGTTTTTGTATTCGTCGTTGGCGGATATCGCGGCGTCGAAATCGTTCCTCCTGATAGGAGGAACGATTTAGCGGAGATTTCATAAAAGGCGATTAAGCAACCTGGTCGTTTGCCTGGAGAGAACGTGCGTTGTGTCGGTAAGTGACATTGAAACGAGGATGTTGATCGAGGGGGCGATAACCTTAACCTTGTTGCATAGCTCTTTGAAAAAACATGGCTGATCCCTCCGTCAAAGGAATCTGTATAATACGGAAGTGAAACGTGTTTTGACAGTGGTAGTTGAGCGTTTATTGTGCATTGTTTCGCCACAAGGGCGAAGGAGTTAATGCTATCAAAACAAATTGTGATGCCACGCGAAGAACGGCAAGCAGATCGAAACTTGTAGCGCGCTCGCCAAGCAGAAATGACGCTCTAAAAGAATGTACACAGGATGAGTGCGAACTAACAACTCTCACAGCTCGGCACTGCAATCTTTCTGCTAAAACAGAAACAAGGACCCGCGAAACTAACCCACAAGTCAACACAGGGCGAGCGCGAACTAACCACTGTCACAATTGTTACTTTTTTGTGCATGACAAGCCCGCTGCTTCCGCAAACGCGGCTGCGGCAGCAATCGAAGTGACCTTCTCGCTCTCTGTAACTTCAACGCAAAGTTGTGGCGAAAGCACAAGACGTACAAACTGCCTCCATCACGAGATAAGCGCGCACGCACGAACGACCACGCCATCGCAGAACGGCCAAGGTCGTATTCATACCCAAACCGGGAAAGCCCCCTGCAATCAGAAAACTTGCGCCCGATATCACTTACATCATGCCTTGGGGAAGTGGCTGAACATGCCATTCATAATCGAATTAGCGGACACATTGAGAACGAAGGTCTCTTTCGCCACAACATGGTGGGCTTCCGGAAATCTCTGTCCACACAAGACGTTATGCTCCTCATTAAGAGGGCCATAATCGACGACACGTCTCTGGACATGAAAGGGATAATGGCGCTCGATATGAGAAAGGCCTTTGACACGCTCAGGCATGAGTACATTCTC